>LQNS02015106.1:2736815-2747896 GCA_001587735.2 Parhyale hawaiensis
CACTGCCGTGGCCAAATGCTGAGAAAATGTTCCGCGATTTTTGCATGAATTTCCTCCCATCTCATTCGTCATAACAACACCTAGCAATTTAACTAGGAAAACAAACTCGGCGAGGCATGGTATTTGATCTAAAAGTTGCTGCAAGCGATCCAAGGAAAGAGTACTCGGCAGCCGTACAGTCGGAATAAAAGTTACGGAAACGGAGAAGCTTGAAACGGCCGTGGAAAACTTGGCCAGCCGAGCTTCAGTATTGGATGGAGATTTATGGCGTGTTTGGTCTATAAAGGGAATATTTCTTCAGTATCAATGCAACCTTTTCGCAAACGAGGGCATGCTCTTGAAGCCAAAGATTCCATGCCGACTACATTTGAAGCCCTGAAAAGTTACGTTATGGAAGAGTAAGAAAATTAGGAGAAATGGAACGTCATGTAAAAATCAGACAATAGATAAATCTCTGCTAGGCAAATAATTCGAATAAGGCCAATACTACGGCAAAAACAAACGTTTATGCTAATTACTAGTATGTCTGACCGCTATAAATGCCTGTACAGAATATTTGATTAGCTCATTTATTGTCTTCGGCTGTGGTGCGGATTTTTCGGCAAGGCATGGATCGTAACTGCAGGCTCTGCTGTATCTGCTAGTGACTCAACAAAACTTGTGATCGATACCAAAGTAAGTCCGAGGCAGAAGATTTTGTTTCTGAAAGCAAAATCACGAATTTTAAACGATTCAAAGGCAGGCAGCACCGAGAAGAAAAAAAGTGTTCAAAAAGAAATTACAGGAAACGCTCAGCACCGTATCATGGCTACCAGCACTCATCACATCAGAATCAATATTTGGCGGTGATAAACAGTGAAAATATTTGGGCACTGCCAACGAGCTTCTATAGAGAGGAGGGAGCCAGGAGTTTCATCCGTGAAGCCCAACAGTCTGTTAGGGCTGCAGCCAGTCCCGTACGTACCAATCGCATATCAATAACTCGTTTTGTCTGCTGCTCCCCTGTGAAACTCACTGCTCCCCCAGCACTTCCACCAATGAAATTCATTAACGCTTCTCACAGCCATAAGAGATCTGACTGACTCGCTGGTGAATCTGTGAATGGGCCGCAGGGCTCCCTCCTCCTCTATAGAAGCTCCTTGGACACTGCTCAACGTACAGTTTTAAAGGCTACGACAAATTTCAGCTAAAGAAAATTATGTGGCATGACTAATAAAGGACAAAAACGGAAACTCAATCGATTGAAGAACGTCTAGCAGTAAGAAAAAGACCCCTGACGCTTATAAATCAACTAGAGGGCCCAGCCGTCAAAAATTTTGTGATTGAGCTTTTTATTGTTTCGGTTCCTAGTATTACAGGTCTCATCCCTGCAGGCCTGATCTTCCATTAGTGAAACGCAAGCTGTACAACCATAAGTTTTGCGATAGCAAAATATCCCCCCTGCAAGATAAGGAGTGAATATCAGCTGGGAATTGATTAAGCGTTAAGCTGCACTAAGAAAAATATAGTTCAGTCAAAAGAATTCACCGGAAATGCCCAGGGCTCACCATACTGTGAATACCAACTGATTGTTGAACCTCCAGCGTCGAACTTTGGCTGCGATGTAAATCCATACTATAACTAGAGCACTCTGAGAGCGCATACCTCCGCCAAGTGAGGCAACGGTAGCAAAAAATTCAAATTGGTTCTGAAACAATAATTTTCTTTGTATAAACTACTCCAAAATTTGATCATCTGTGCCTTTTTATATTAATAACAGCTTGTTCAATTTTCTTGAAGATCCGTTCATAACTTTTGAGTTATACTGTTAACAAACGTTTTGACAAACATAAGTCAAACATACAAACGAACTAACTAATCTGCACCAAAATTTGATCATTTATGTCTTTTAACATTACTAACAAACCCTATCAATTTCATAAAGATCGATTCATTATTTTTTGAGTTATTGTGCTAACAAGCATAAAATTAAAAAGGGACAAACGAACGAACGAACAAACGGATCATTACTAAAATTTGATCATATACTCTTTGTTATACACCTAACAACTCATGTTAATTTTATTAAAATCCATCCATAACTTTTTGAGTTATGGTATCGAGAAAAATGAGGCAGCCAAACAAACAAACGTATGGACCTATCTTTACCAAAAGTTAATCATCTGTTCCTTCCAACATACCTAACAATCCCTGTAAATTTCATCCAAATCGGTTCATAACTTTTTGAGTTATCCTGGTGACAGACAGACAGACAATCACGACGAAAACATAACCTCCTTGGCGGAGGTTATAAGAGAGCTGTCTGTCAGTCCGTCCGTCTGTCCGAAGCCTTATTTTCCCCTACCTAATACTGAAGAAAAAGATTCCAAAGCACCCAATTTTTTTTTGCCAAACCGTATCCAAGATACGAGCCCGGGAATTCCCGGGTTATTAGTGAAGGACTGGTCACGGGCCTTTTGTGAACTTGGTTGCTTTTGTGCACTTGATAAATTTCGTGGACTTTGTGGACATGGTGAAATTTAGAGTATTATGAACTTTTCGATAGGACGGTAAGATATTTTCAAATACATACTTTCACGACTTATTCAACAAAAGGGTTGCGTTTTGTGCCCTAGTTCAATATAAAAACGCGTCTGCCCAGCGTAAAGATTCAACTACTACGATATCATTCAGCAATGAAAGCGGGGATCCAGAGCTATATTTGTCACCGGTACTCCAAGCGCTGAAATTGTATGGTATCTCAACTTCTTTTCTAGTACATGAATTTTCTCCTATTAAACTCTTAACTGCGTGACGGAGAGACGGACCACCATTGGAGCAAGGGAACGACCAACAACTGTGTTTTATTATACAGTGGATAATCCGCTTTTTCTGAATTCCATATGCAATTAACGTCTCCGTATTTTTTTCTCATATTATGATAGCAGAACGATTAAGAGTTCCCATTAAAAACTGCAAAAGAACATTTTTAAAGTTCCATAAGGCACCGTTATTTCAAGTGCGTACCTTTACATATTACTTTTTTCATTTTCTTATTTTTCGGAAGCAGCGCATTCTTTGCTTGTCGGTAAAGTGGTGGTGGTATACATAGTAAGCTGTTGCCCAAAAGTTTTTACACATTCTTTTAAATTTGACAAAATGCTAAGTAAATTATACATTTAATTGCATATTAAACTGAAATTTCAAATTTGGTGTGAAGCAAGAACTGAGAGAGGTTGCGCTTTGCAGCAAAATGACGCTGAATCGCCGTGTCAGAGTTTCGTTACGTTCCAAAGATGCTGTTCGTACCAGACACCTGATTTTGGTCCGTCGGTATGACGTTAAACTGGGCAACGCAGTCAGACTGGGAGTTGAGGAAACTCCTTTATTTATGTAATTATCGTGTGAACCCACCGGAACAACCACAACAAAAAGACGCTCATTAGATGCTGAGATATGACAAGCATAGGAAGAAGAGACAAAGCGCACATAAGAGGTGGTACACCTTGAAGAGCGCTGTGCTTGGTGTAAGCTCTTCTGTCCCCCCTTTCATTGGTGTTGGTGGTGATCTTGTTTCGGACCCCACTGCCAAGGCATATTTCTTATGAGCTGCAGCTGACGCATGATGGGGTCATGAGGCAAGGTTGGTACAGCTTGACTTTAGTGCTGCTTTTGATAGCGTGAGTCAATTTGGGCTGCTCCATAAGCTGAGATTGATGGGTATTGGTGGTCAAGTTTTCGCGGTAATTAGTCAGTTTTTATCTGACAGACATCAATGTGTATATTATTATTATTATTATTATTATTAAAACTTTACGCACGGGCCACCACGGACAGGTAGCACAACCAAAATGAAGCACTTTGCAAAACCGGGAAGCCCGGAACCTGCTAAAGGAAATCCAACAAAAAACCATTAACAGCTGACTTAAACGCCTGCCGGCCAACACGACCGAAAGCCGATGCCGGCAAAGAATTCCAAACCTCAAAAGACCAGGGTACGAAGCACCGATCGAACTGATTAGTTCAACATCTAGTATCCTGCAATACGAAAGTGTGCGCACCGACCGCAGCACGTGTTTCTCTCCTAATCACCTTGATGGCAGGGTGAGAAGACTACAATCAATGCCTCTCACTGTTGTACACCTTATAAAACATGCAGATTTCGGAGGAAGAGTGAGTTTTTGAACATAGTTTCTGGTGTCCCACTGGGTAGTGTTCTGGGCCCTTTGTTGTTCATCGTATATACAGCGGACCTCTTTGATTTTGTTAATAAATTACTTGTTGGTTACACTGATGAGGTTATTTGCTGGCCGTTTGCAATAAGTCTAGTGATAGCGTGGAGGTTTCAAAATCCATTCAGCAGGATTTGGAAGAGATTAATTCTTGGTGCTCTAGGTCTGGGATGAGGCTCAATGCGGGCAAGACTAAAACCATGCTCGTGTCTAGGTCACGTACACTGAGACCTCCTTTCCTTGCACTCATACTGGATGGTGTGTCACTTCCTGTGGTTGCTGACTCGGTAACCTTGGGTGTAAATTTTGATCCAAAGTTGACGTTTGAACCCCACATTCGTTCGGTTGCCTCACGTGCATCGCAAAAAGATTGTTCTTATTAGACGTGCTTGGAGGGTGTTTGGCTCGGTAGAATTGACACGTCGCTGCTTTAATTGCTATATCATCCTTCTTCCAAAATACTGCTCCGTAGTCTGGGGTTCTGCTGCCGATTGTCATCTGTGTTTGCTTGACAAAGTGGTTCGTCGATGTGCGTTCATGCTGGATGGTGTTGTGCCTTGTGATCTGTAGCATCGTCGTCGAGTTGGTGGAGTCTGCTTTCTGTAAAATATATAATCTCCCTAGTCATCCACTGTCTGATTTTCTTCCGGAGCCATTTGTTCGGGTGAGGTAAACTCGGCGTCCAGGCGTTCTTCGTGACTTTGCCTCGGAACCGTTACGAAGCCATACCGGCCAGTATTCCCGTTCGGTTTTTTCCATCGTGTGTGGATGTTTGGAATGGTCTTGACGGCTCTGTCTTTGCTGTTGCAGGTATTGGCAGCTTAAAACGATCTGTACACAGAGCTATTCTGTGATCTCGCATCTTCTCTTTCATTTTTCTTCACTCGCTGGGCTGGTTGCGTGGGGGGTTGTCAACCTCATGGAGTTTCTCCGTTCCCACGTCACCAGTCTGGTGTGATTTAATAATAAAAAGGCTTTTGCAGCCGAGGATGCAGTCGTTTATGAAATCTTTCCGGAGTGCAGTTCCCCATCGTAGGAAGGGCGACGCAAATTTATCTGACCCAATGGCTTATGGCCATTCCAACCTGTGCCTTCTGAGGCAATGCAAGGGCAATAAATTCAGCTGAGGAGTTGTGTCTCAGCTGACAAACATAAATGCTCCATACATTGACCAAACGAAGGAAGCTCTGGCAAAATAGGGCATCCTGTACAACTGAGGCAGTAGCGGCGCCAGCAAATATGCATTGGAGGGGGTTGAGGGGGACTGGAGTAAAAGGTGGAGGGGCTTCACAATAATGGATACATACGGGTAAGTTGGTTAAATGGTAGCAATATTGGGGAGCTTAGGGGACACGGTTCACCACAGGGAGGGTCTCAAGCCCCCCACCACTGGACTCCAATATTTCTCATTCAAGCAAGACAGATGAAAGTTATCAATAGACTAACAGAAGAAAGCTGATCCGAGGGCAGCAAATAATAAACAAAGGCAGAAAACACAACTGAGCTACTGAACTTAGACAAGACCGACGAAATATCTTAATAAACTATAGGATGAAGATCAAGCAAGCACAACAAACTCAGTTGAGGAAATCCAGACGAGCAAGACAGACGAACAGTGTCAGGATACTTGAGAAAATAAGATAAGCAAGGACGACATACATAACTGAAGTATTGCACTAAGGCAAGGCAAGCGAAAATTTTAACAGATTGAACGAAATACTCCGAGGAAGGGCAGCAAATACTGTTAACTGATTTATGAAAATTATCAGTATTAGGAAGAATAGACCAGAGGCAAGGGGAACAAGAAAATTTATATCACCCACGTAAAAGAGACGGAAATTATCAGCATATAGAACAACGAACTCCGGGTAAGGGAACCAAATAAACTGATTTATTTCACTTAAGTGTTATAAAAGAGACTAGAATTATCAGAAAGTGGAAGACTAGAACCCGGGCAAGGGCAGCAAATAAACTGATGTATTTCACCCAAGCAAGACCCACGTAAATTATCAGTATATGGAAGGAAAGACCCCAAGCAGGGGCAGCAAACACAAGCGAGGTGCTCCAACAGAGGAGCAGGATGGAGGGCAATATCCATGCAGCAGCTGACGCCGCTATATGGGACTGTAGCCACCCTCCTCCGGCTCTACACTGCCTGATTGAGTGGCACTACAGCACCTCGAGGGTAATATTGAGTTTGCATGTGTTATGATGAATGAGGGATGTTCAGCCAAGTTCTACCTGTCCATCGTCTGCACGTACAGTTGCGAGCAAAATTAAGGGACAAAGATTAAATCTCTATAACCAAAAACCTTAAGATTGTTTAACATCAAAAACTTGATACAAAAGAGATAGTAAGATAATAATATAGCCAAAAATTTAACGCTTGCCAATGGATAAGAAAATATTATGTTTATTTCAGTTATTTTATTGGATAAATAAAAATCAAAATTAAAGGATCCGAAAACAATAAATTAAAAAAAGCAAACATTTACTAGCAACCAACCCCCATGATCAGTATTTAGTGACTGATCCTTGATTTTTGATGACGTCAGCACACCTTAAAAAAATAAGATTCAAGTACTGTGCTACACAAATGAACAGCATTTTTGGACCATTCTTCTCGGAGTTTTCACCGCAATCTTCTGTGTTGCCTGAGTGCCGGGTCATTAATTTTTGCCTTGGGGTTTTCCTCAATTCTCAATAGGGTTCAAGTCGGGACTTCGAGCTGGCCAGTCTACGGTTTCCATTTCTTTCCCCTAAAGGTAGGTAGCTTACGACACTATTAGCTGTATGACAGCGTGCGCTGTCCTGCATGTATATGGGACCATTAGCTAGTTCCATAATTGTTTATAATTGAAAACACATGATGTTATAGCAGGTTTAATATTGGGTTGGCCAAAAAGTTTGTTCGTTTCTTTTTAGTATCAACTTTTCGGTTTCCTAACCCTTGTTCCCGAGTTCTTTTTCCTGTATTCGGTACAGCGACTGCATTTAGATAAGTGGAAAATAAGCCCAGAAAGTGGGAGGTCCTAACATTAATGCTTGCAATTGAGTCCTTGAAATGAAGAATCAGGCGGAGCACAATTGGCATCTTGGGAAGTTTATCATTACAGAAGAGAAAAGGAGCAGCAGAAACTGGACGAAAGATATTCAGTGAGTATAAAGTGAATGCTGTTTCAGAACGGGTGTACCAGGAATGGCTTACTCGACTTCAATGAATGAATTTTCAGGAAGAGATGCACCTCGCTCTGGCCGGCCTAAAGAGACTGACATCGCCCAACTGAAAGCTGTAGTTTAACAAGACTGCAGTCTGACAACTATGCAAATAGCAGATATTCTCTACATATCCAAAACAAAAATAGAAAATGATTTTCCACGAAAAAAAACGAACTTTTGGCCGATTCAACCATAGCAGCATTGACACGCGTATTTGGACGAAAAATACAATGGGGTAAATATCACAAATACCATTACACTTCAGCCTCCAAATTTAACTGTTTTTCTTAATTCGTACACCTTGAACTGTATTTTAAATATTTGTGCCGTCTTACATAATTGACCTCATCACATCAAAACAAATTAAATTTGCTCTCGTCACTAAAAAAAAAAACCCTTACACAACCATTCCTGAGGACTATTCACGTGTTTGTTTTTCGAACTCCCATCTTGCAATTTTCTTCGTTTTGCTGATTCGTGGTTTCCTTTGCGGCCATCATGCAACGTGACCTATCTCCTTGAACCGTCTTGTAATAGTAAAACTGGAAATACCTACGTCCGTTACTTACCGAGAAATAGACGCAAAAGATGCGAAACAGTTTTTAAATTCAGAGCGTTTTCTCTGTCTTGCCTAGGATAAATTTTTCGTAAGTTTGCCCCTTTTATTAGAACTCGAAACACGTCTAAAGTCTATGTATTGCTTCACAATTCTGCCAGCAGCACTCTTTGAATGACTAACTTTTCCAGAAATTGCCCTGATGCTAAACTTTTGCTTATAAAATTTGACAACGGTTATTCCAAAATTATTTCATGTTTCTTCATTTTTTCAAGTTTTCAAATTTTTCACGTTCAGTCACATTGTACTAAGGGCAGTGCATACATAACTCACCAAGAGTAATGTACCTTGAAATAACTATGCGCCAATTCCTCGCAGTCTGTATGCCCAGATAATGGAAAGCTTAATATGCGCCATATAAAACATAATATACACCTAACATAACACATGTTAAGATGCATATTTAACCAAGATTTACTGAAAGTGGTTATTGTTAATAACATACTAGCCTACTAATAACATTTTACGGTATTTCAATCCTTCTACCGGCAATTTTGCAATGTTCAATAGTAACTCATAAAAAATCTATGACTGGTATAACGAAAACAGCACAATAATAAGACACGACAGAATTAAGGGAGATACTTGTGAAAGTCCACGGTGTCATTCATTCATATTTAACTACCTTCACAATAATTACAGAAGTTACCCCTCTCTGTATTTTTAGCTCCTAAAATTTTTCATTGATTAGGGTATGTTGAGCTGGATCTCTTTTTTACAATTTTTTTTTTAATCACTACTTAAAAGTTTAACCCCTCCACGTACTATGTTTTACCAAATCTTTACAGTTTGGTAGGAATAACATACAAACACTAAGAACTGCTGAACGAGTATTCTCGCTTTAGAAACTAGAAAGTACGTTAAGGGGTTAATGTGCTTACATACCATGCGCAGGAATCAACCCAGATTAATGAATTAAAAATAAACTGCTGCAAGACATCCGATGACACGAAATACGACCTCGGAAATCCAAAATTTGCAGAAAAAAAACTTCCGAGATATCAGAAGCTAACGCAGCCAGCGCTTAGAAGACATCACTACAGCAAAATCTACATCCCGTCCTATTTTCGCTACAACTGATAATTTTCAAATGGGGGAATCGACGCAAATTCAAGAACATTTATTATAGGACTATAATGTTATACTCGTGTAGTGAACGATAACTGCAGTAAGGTATCCACTGCCCTTGAAATATTCATCTTTAATTCAATGATGAGATCCAGCAAAGTAGTGCCAAGAGTAGATACTTCAAGCTTAGTCCATACTATCCCGTGAATGCGACTGCGATTGTTTTTATTATATTATACCTCATAAGTGAGAAAGTAACATAACAAACAAACCCGTAAATCAGACTTTTGGCACTGGCTGTATGTACCACCATTACTGAATGTTCGGTGATTGCGTAATTAACTATTGCCATTCGTACTACCTTAGTTGCACTTAACAGCGTCTCACTGCAGCTTCACGAGTCCTATGTCAGCTCTAGCTGATCTCTCCATTTAATTTAGCGAATACTGCAGAAATATCTCATATAATAATTCTCAACAATAATAACAAAAACGGATATATGGAACATGATTAAGTTAAATGATGTGATTTGTACCATTACTGTAGTAATGATCAAAGTCAAAGTTTTATTTAAAATATTTAAACACGTAAGGACAAAATTATATATAATACATAATAACAAAATCTAAGAGCTGGAAGTAGCTCAGAAGCCTATAAGATAGTTATATAGAAACAATGTTTGGTGCTAGTGATCTAAATCATCACAATTGCCATTAAATTGCTGGTAAATCCACGAAAGCAAGAAATAATATAATTATACCTTTTTGTTACCGATCTTAAAAAAAACATGACATTTACAAAGACCATTAAGGCAACAACATATAACCAGATCATATAAATACAGCAGATAACTCGAATATATATCTATCTATCTTGTGATCTTGTTTGACACATCTTCTTCACTTTTAGATAGGGAATAAATTCCATGGTCCTCTGGAGAGGTACCGCGTATTGCCTATCCTGGGGCATGGATTAGCTCTTTAATTCGATTGTATCTGTGATACGCACGTGGAACCTGCCCCTTGGCTGCAAGAACCATGGCTGAACAACGTTCACAGGTTAAATCATCGCTTGACCATTTTGAGATGGTTCTGCGCATCTCCCTGTGTGACGTCACGTGGGGAGAACGCTCGTGAAAATCGTCAGTGTTGCTAGAGTATCGATATAATTTCCAATTTATTTTTTGTACGATTTTTTCGTTATATTGGGACGTCGTTCGATGTTTGGCTGTTCTGAGCATGTTGATAACAATTTCATGCAGCTTCATCGTGTTCTTAAAAAAGAGCTACTAGTGTTGCAAAATTGAGCGTTTGGACTTGCAAATGAGCCAACTCACGTTCCGCTGTGGCAGGCCGAATGTGCTTCAACTATTTTTTGCCTCAGCAATATGATTACCGCTTATCTATCAGTAAAATGCTTAAATTAGGAAAGTGTACATCTGTGTGTTGTTGATGGCGCAAATGGTGCGAAACTTTTTCTTCTTAGCAGGTATTTGGCTTTGGAAACAAGGCCTCAGGGTGTAGCACTAAAGGCTTCTTGATCCTCAACATTCTACTATTTCTCTTTTTAATTGTTCAAAAAGCACTCATAATAATTATGCGTGCTACAATTTTCCTTTCAAGCTTACCCAAGTAACACCAGTCAATACTCATTTTATTTAGAAATTTCATGAAAATTACTCAAATTAGAAAAAGCTCGTTGTTTGTACGCCAATGCGTTTGTGATGAGAATGGCCTGGATCAAGTTTTTTCACTATCTCAACAAGAAAATTGAGATAAGTTTAATGGGATATTGTTTTATTACTGTTGCCGATGACACATGCTAGTCAGAAAAACGAGTATCGTAATATTTTCGCCCAAATGTTATGTTGAACTCTTCTAAACATAGCTGTGAGATTGCCAACAAATGGCGTGAAAATGTTTACCGTCAGTTCAGTTTACTCCGCAAGTGCCGTTAGTTAACCGTCG
>LQNS02015106.1:2757475-2770291 GCA_001587735.2 Parhyale hawaiensis
TTTGTTGCGGAGAGGGTATCTTGGATACGGGGAGGCACTTGGGCGCTTGCCTGCATGCCCGTGTTTGGACATGTTCATTTTCAACGGTGCTTCGGGTGATGTCACTTAATTACGCCTCATCTAGAGTATCAACCCTTTTGTTAAGCTGAGATGTTTCAAACTATATATTTTTATGACTTATTCATCAAAAGGGTTGCGTTTGGTACACTAGTGTAGGATAACAATTGCCACTGAGCAGGCAATAGTGGGTTCGACTTGGGATAGCGAAGGATAACAATTACCACTAAGTAGGTCATGGCGTGCCGGATTTGGGATAACAAAGCATAGTAATTGCCACATAAGTAAGCAGTAACGTATCCGAGATGGGATAGCGAAGGATAGCTATTGCCACTGAGGAGGCAGCAGCGCCTCCTACAATATGGGATAGGGTAGGATATTCCTCGGGATAAACCACATGTCTCGAGAAAGACCAAGACACGCATAGGAACGGGAGGATTACAGGCAACCTACTGAAGGCCAATGCCCCACGTTCGGAATATAATTTTATGTTTGAAGCAAGTCGTTAATAAGATTTTTTAGTTGATTCCATTTGTTTCGGAAGCAAATTTCCTACTTGTTTCGAGTACACAATAAAAATAAACGTAATTTTTGGGACGCTTTGCAAGTCAGGTGGCCCCAAAAGACGTCAGAAGATATGAGCATAAATAGTCAGGGAACAAAAACCAGTTCGAGCGGTTTGAAAGATAATTAATAATTGTCAGAACAGAAACAAGCAATAACATTCCGGGATACCTGATAGTTTAGAAACACTTGGAATAATTTCTGCAAAGAGAGCCCGCAGCAATACTTCGTGCAAGAACAAAAAAAGGGGGGGGGGGAAAGCAATGAAAATTTTCATAAGCAGAGACTAAAATTTGCACGAATAAAACATTATGTCATGAAATACATAAACCACAAAACATTGCATTCTTACTCATTATAACTGGACACAAAAACATCATGCACGAAACGCGAAAAAATGCTTCAGAAACTATGAAAATTTATGAAATGGGACTGACTAAAATTTGCGTCACTTCACACCATCTAACCATCAAAGATGGCAGCTGCATGCTCATCACTAGGTGTAATGCCGGGGCCGCACTATATAATCGCACACACAACTTGATGGGAGAATGTGTAGCTCAGACGTCGTATTTAAGCCCGGTAGCATAGATACGGCAGCATGAACGACATGCAAGCTGGGCATCAGTAAATCAAGTTGAGCGTGCGATTTTATTGTGTGGTCCCGACATCAGAGTACGCAGTAACGAGAACATCTAAGACATTCCGACAACTTTGAACTGCCAGCTGATTGTATAATCCGTGCAATCCATACCCGCGGTAGCGGCAGTCTAGAGCGCTAAGCTCATGACACTGGAGGCTGTAAGTCTGTATGCCAACCCAGGCAGGCGAGTCCTTACAGAGTTTGGCGCGTTGACGCAGCATTTGATATCTGCAAAGCTGCTGTAGGAGTATTCATACCTTTCCCATAAATGGAGGGAGTACGGGGGCACGGGTCGTCGTAAAACTGCCTTCCGTCGATGGCACGATACATGTTAACTTTCTTCGATCGCCTGTAGCTGTTCACTTCTCTTGGGCTAGTTGGCCTATATCTTCAGCACGAACCAGCGCATGCGGGTTTCCCAGCAGCCAGCACGGGGACGCGGTCAATTTGCTTGTACGTTTACCTTTAGAAAATGCAAGATAGTTATAATCAGAAAGTTTAAGCATGCGTTTCCGAGCAAAACGATATCACAGAGGGAAGAGCAAGGGACATATAGTATGCCGATAGAAACGGGGAACCCATGCACGAAGGCGTTCCCACACAGGATAAACGCACATGGAAACAGCAAGTCGGGAATGAAGAGGAAGAACAGAATAAAGCATGAGTAAGTAGGAGTATGAAATCAGGAAGGTAGCAAAGTGAGCACGAAAGACAGACGTCCTGAAGGCCTAGCTAGTGGCTGAGGTAACCTACACGAGCTCCCTGGGGATGAGCGAACCTAACTAACCTAACCCTATGGCCCATCCTATGCCCCCTGAGGGGTAGACAATGCAAGATGAACGAGGAACAAAATCTATATTAATTCAGAGCGACGAGCTACGTTGGAATCAGTGCTGTGCTGCCGCACTATCAGGGCTCTTAATTGTGCAAGTTATTCGGGAAGTGACCCTGGCAGAATCTTTGGCCGGCCTAGATGCTAAAATCGTACTCCAGCTGCTCAAAATTTGCTAAATAACTTATTCAGTTTACTGACCAAGTCGATTTAGTAGCAAAACCTGAAATTAAAATAAGAAAAAAGTGTTTTAGCCATAGTATCGAGCAAGAGGACGTCCATTTTGAGCCCTTGCTAACATAATAAAACTTAAAGAGGAAATGTATCTAGGTGCGTGCTTTTTTCACCATCCTACCTACATCATTTTTTTTCGGTTGAAAGTGTTTGTTTTCGAATATTATTACTTCTTTAACGGATATTCGCATAATGATGTCTGAGAGAGTTAGACTTAAACAGGGTAGAAATAGACGCAAAGTTCAGAAGCCACGCGTTAGTTTAAGAGCTAACTGCTAGTTTAACGGGTAATGCAACACAGCAAGTCATAAACTACAGTAGCTTCGGCAACTCTGGAGAACCGCATTAATTATTAAAGCAGCATAAATGAGGGTAGCACGACACATAAATTGCACAAATACCAGACATTATGAATACCGCACTGATTACTGCTGATCCGTACAACATAACACAGTAGGTTATTAACTTTACAAACTCCGATAACTTAGCATGGCATTCCGGTAACAATTTGCGTAAGAAAATACGATGAGACACAGTCAATATATAAATAAATATTGCGATGGCCTGAAAATTACGCGGCTAACTCATGATAGGGAATACAATGCGAAAACTTTCAAGAACTCCGATAACTTTTACACTTAAAAAAAACACTCTACGTCAAGCTTCGGTAACTCCGGTAACTTGAAATTTTCTACAAATATAACACAAACTTCAAGAACTTCTCTATAAAAGTGAATAGTCCACTAATTATAATTAGTGAAGGAGAACACAATACGACACAAACTTTAGAAACTGCAGAGAAGAATATCCTAAGATCGATGGGACGGCTGCAGTCTCCACATTCATTTCCCTTCTTTCTTCTCCAAATAAATCGCAAAAACTCGCGGGCAAGTTTTTCCCTCACAAATGAACCGATTGAAGAAACTCCGAAAGAAAATTAATGTCCCGTCCAACTTCCATCAAGGAGAAAGTGCACCACTTCGAATTAGGATTCGTCGCCTGGTCGTACTGGAGACATTGATGGACGGAAACGCATTAGGTGCAAATGCATCTTTTCTCCACCGCAGAAATATGGGTTGAGGATCTTACAGAAATTTTTCAGAACCATAGGAAGCATAATGCAAGCACATCTTTCTTCTACCGAGGATATAAGGGTTGAGAATTGCAGGGAAAGTGGCCAAAAACAGCAGGAAGCAAGAAAGCATTTTCGCATTTGCTGCAGATATATAGATTGAAATCCCGAGGAAATTTTTTTAAAAACCATATGAAGCATGTAATACATAGCTACCTGTTTTTCCTTTACCGCAGATATACGATTTGAGAATCCAGAGAAATTATTCAGAATAATAGAGTGTACAAATAGATCTTTAATTTACTGAAAAAATGTGGTTGGTTTTAGCATTATACCAACATTTTCAAACCACAAGGAAGCACAAATGCACCGACTCTACCGGAGAAATGTGGGTCGGAATTCTAAATAACCATTGTAAAACTTAGGACAGTACAAATGCATCATTATAGTTTTACAAGAAATACGGATTGGAAAATTTTCGGGTGCACAGAGAGAAAGTTCTAGGTAATAGAAACGAATAACTTCTTTTACTTTAAAAGAATTGATTGAGAATCAGACATGCCGGGCCGTGCAAAAGTTCTGACCTGTTTTAATAATTTGCCATCCGAAGTTCGTAAAAGCTTTGTTTATAATGAAATAAAACAAGATTTGTACTGTATTAGTTTATCATGATCTAAACAACATTGCTATTTAATAGTACTTCCATTGGCAGAATGACACACCCTAATCGTGGTCGAAGTCCTCACACACATTACGGACGTAGTCTTTCCTCATCTGGGCCCAATTGCGGTTCACAGAGGCTTTCAGCTCCTCAATGTTGTCGTGGCGATCTTTGCATGCTTTACTCTGAATATGGGGCCACACGCTGTAGTCCAGAGGATTGAGATCAGGCAACTGTGGGGGCCAGAAGTCTTTGGGCCAGAAAGTCATGTTCGGCTCATCCAGTTTTGGACGGTTTTCGACGAGTGCGCTGGTGCACCATCTTGCTGAAACACGTAATCTACATCCTTGACGATTTTTCTGATCCAAGGAAAAACTTTTGTGGCCATGATATCCCTGTATTCAGCCCCTGTCAACCTGTAACCGCCCTTGAACCACACTGGAGGCATCTTCTCTCCATTGGAGGCCACAACGCCATCATCACAGAGGCCGGATCCTTTGTTGTGGAGACATAACGAATATCAGAGATGTCTCGGCCAAACTCACAACTCGATCGTTCTGTATGTTGAAGACAGGATCCACGGTGAAGGTCTTCTCATATGAGAAAAGGATGACTCGACTTCCATGACTTTTCTAATCGTTAAGAAGGCGGGAACATCGCTCTTGGCGCATTTTAACCATGTCAGCAGTTAGCAGCGGTCTTTTCTGATGCTTCAAGCTCTTTCTACCTTCACTCTTTACAGCTCCTGACCCGGTTGACTCAGAAATCTTCTTCTTCTTCTTCGCAAATTCAGTCATTTTGAGTTTCGGATCATTTTCAAAGTTCAAACATTCTTCCGTTGAATAACTTGTGGTTTGCCTGAACGTGGTCGATCTTTGAGGCTTTCATTATTTTTAAGGCAGTTTTCGACCCGTTTCACCGTTAATAAACTGACATTTGCAACCTAACAATGTCCGCCTTCTGGTGACCCGCGCGAAGGTGAGCTGCTATCTTTATCCTTTTTGTTTCCATTACCAACAATGTATAAAAATGAGCACTGTTACCAGTTATTATATTATCTGAAAAAGTTTAGGAGTGAGTCATTGTCAATAAATTTCATCCAAACTTTGAAATGAATTTCACACTTTGAAAATACAAAACAGGTAAGGACTTTTCCAAAGCCCGGTATAATTCAAATCCATAGAAGCCCAGTACTGTTTTTTCTTCTCAACAGAAATATGGGTTGAGAAGTTATATGTTTTTGGTACTACATGGAAGCACAAATTCACTTTTTTCTGATAACGAAATAGGGGCAGCAAATCTCGAAGAACAGATGTGCAAATTTTTCAGAGCCATAGACTGAGCAAATTTAGTTTAAAACAAAGAACGCACATAAAACACATGCAAAGCCTCATCTGGGACCTAAATAGACATCAGAATCAGTTAGTTCGAACTCGCTCAGAATTTTCAAGACATCCTACTACCAATTGCGCAAAAAAGAAAACCGCCAATACTTCGGGATCGGAAACAGAAGACGCGGGATACTTGAAAACCAAATGGTTGTGGAGCTACAGCTTCCTACTGCAGGACCGGATGGCATCGTATTCCATAGATGAAAGTATAAAGCAACTTTCATATACAGCAGGATATGGACATTCAATTTCAAAATATACGACAGCTTGGATCAAAGAAGAGGTTGGTTGAACGAGAGGTAAAAATGCATTTAGAAGAAATATACTTTGTAATAGGAAAGCAGGCATTCTTTTATAAGGAATATAACTTTTGAAAGTCACAGAGCACATGTGATACATAATAAGTCAATGGGATCACTAAGAAATTCATGATCGAAAGCAAGTCACATTTGACTTGGCTGAAAAGACAGCTCTGGTCTCAGGTTTCTAGATCTCAAATACCTTAGATCGATTACCAATAACCATAAAACTAATATAAACGTCGAGGAAAACTATCAATTTTCTTAGGTCTGTCACCTCGAGTAAACACTTGGTGGTCTCTACCGCATTTTTGACCTCATACAGTAGGTATACAAAGTCTCAAGAAACTCCTTCTAAGCCTCCTGTACTATCTTCAAAAATAAAGGCACCAAGTATGGACCATATATCGCTTTCACGTGCGCATGCATCGTATAAGTAAGTACAACAACTTCCTTGATGGACCAAATGCAATTCAAACTCCGGCGCGAGTTTCCTCCGAAGTTATGAAGAGAATTCCCCCGATCTCATCTGCAGTAAGGTCATGCTTCTTGCTTGTGGCTTGCACCATTTAGTAACTTGGAGGAAGCCATTATCTCTTTGTCGAAGTTAGGAGCCCGTGGCAAAGTGACAAAAATTTCAACGAAGGACACTAAGGAATATTTGAAGCTGCTGAAACCATTGGCGAGCTGCAGTAAAGGAGAGAGCTTCTTTTGTCACAGACATGAAAAAGTTTTTGACCCAAAATGGGGGCATTTTTCTTGAGGGGCGAAGTACAAACGGACACAAGGTACGGATGAGGTTCACAAAACAGCAAGTCGCTAACAGAAAAATTATGGTCGTATTTTCGGATGCAGGAGGTCGGTTGATGACCATGGCCACTTAACCCTACAAGCACGAAAGTCTTGCTAGGAAATGGAACATTGTCGCAGTAACAATATCAAGGGAACATAAAAGCACTGCTGCTGAAAAAAAGTCTAGCTTTTGCAGAGAAAATACGTTCATTAATATAAGCCAACACTAACGAACTCCGTGACTACGTTAGAATCGTCAGCATTAACTGGCAAAATAGTGTGGAGGAATAAATTGGAGTGATAAAAACAAAACAATATATATATGTATATATATATACAGTGCCTAGACATAAGTATTTGCACAACTCTATTTTTTATGTATTTTAAAAAATTTAGGGACTCTTCAGGGTAATTAATACAGGAAGTTTATACAACATATATATAATAGAATATTTAAACAGAACAATCAAATGTGCACTTATAACAAGAAAATTTAACACAAGTAGAAGTACTGAGGGACAAAAGTATTTGACCAAAAAAAAANTGACATTAGTACTTGGTGGCGTGACCTTTATTGGCAATAACAGCATGGAGACGATTGTTATAGCTGGAAATTAACTTTTCACATTCACTTGATGGTATTTTTTCCATTCTTCCATGCAGACAACTTTTAATTCAGTAAGGTTTTTGGGACACCGTTTGTGGACACAAGATGTAAAAAGACGCCACAAATTTTCTATTGGAATAAGGTTTGTGATGGGCTAGGTCATGGAAGAACATTTATTTTCTTCGTTTGAAACCATTCTTTCGTTAAATTCGCAGTATGCTTGGGGTCGTTGTCTTGTTGGAAAGTCCACCTGCGCCGTCCGTAGAATTTTTTAGCACTTGGAAGAATCTTCTTCTTTAATATCTCCCTGGACATGAAACTATTCATCTTGCCATCACTGATATGAAGATCCCCAACATGGGCAGTAAAGCAACCCCACAACATGATGCTGCTGCCTCCATGCTTCACGGTGGGGATGGTGTTCTTGGGGTCATAGGCAGTACCACGTTTCCTCCATACATGCCGAGCTTCGTTTCGGCCAAAGAGTTCTATTTTAGTTTCGTCAGACCATATAACCAATTCCCAAAACTCATTTCCTTTGTCCAGGTGGTCTTTGGCAAATGTTAAACGGCTCATGACATGTCTTGCTATAGGAAGAGGAGTTTTCCGAGGAAAGTAAAAATGAATGCCAGTACGGTTCAATTCCCTATCAACTGTTTTCTTGCTGACATGCAGTCCCTGCGACGCCAATTCACTCTGCAGGTCAGCACGAGTTGTCATGGGGTCATTAGTCACCTTACGTAGCATGTAGGGCCAAGGACGACCCATGATCTTACGCGGAGCTCCAGCTCTTGGCAGGTTGGAGACCGCCCCAGTCACTCGATGCTTGCGGAGTATTGCTCCAACCGTTGAAAAAGGAACATTGACACGTTCTGCTATTACTCCATAAGTTAATCCCTCACTACGAAGTTGAATTATCCGTTTACGAGTAGCTTCAGGGATTTCATTAACTTTGGGCATTGTAGTGAGAGTGTGCGCGACTTTAACGAGGTCTAGAGAGGTAATGATAGCGCCGGCTGTGGTTTGTTTACATTGCATTTCTTTCGAGACGTTTCGTGAACGTTCTAGAATAATTTCCAAACTAATTTATTCAAATTATACTATTAAATATCAAAGATTCAACGTCGTGTTTATTTTGGTTAAATGCTTTTGTCCCTCATTACTTTTACTTGTGTTAAATTTTCTTGTTATAAGTGTACATTTGACTGTTCTGTTTAAATATTCTATTATATATATGTTATATAAACCTCTTGTATTAATCATCCTAAAGCAGACCCTGAATTTTTAAAAATACATAAAAAATAGAGTCGTGCAAATACTTACGTCTAGGCACTGTATATTGCACACTAAAATTATTACGCCACCAAGTAAACAGGAGGACAAGTTTACCTGACTTTTGTGTTTCTGTCGTGCAAATAAACCTACATCTTTTCATGGTAAATTATTAAATCTTGTCGAACCCCGATGATAATTTACTGCACAGGGAGCTTTCAATCAAGCAGTGAAGCGGATCGTATTAACTGGAAATCATACCATTAACGGCCATCAAAGAATCGCCAACCCTCGTCTGTTGGCATCGGTGACAAATTTCCCATGAATAACACATTTTGAGACGAGTATCCGACCAGTTATGGGCTCCGCTCATTTTCCAAGTCGTATTTTCCGCATAAGAGAGTTAGTTAATCAGAGCATTTAGCTGATTAGCTTCGAAGTTTATGCCTCCGTATGCTGTGACTGCATCGGTGACCCAAAAATGTAAAGAAACAAAGGATAAGTTATTTATGAAACAAAATATGTAGCCCAGGCAAGGGCGACCGCTCCACATGAGAACAGCATCAGTAAATCACCTACATGTTCTGTCACCGATAAGTTTTCACAAATTTAACAAATGCATGGCTGGATGTTTAACGATTCATGTGCATGTAAGTTTGTCATCAACATCTGAATAAGAGTTTGAGAACATCGGTAGCAAAACTTGGGATCAATTAGAGGTATTGGCAAATTACGACAAGGGGAAATTAAGGGATTTACCTGTAAGTTGATAGTACAAGGAAGAGCTGAACAATGATCGAGAGGAGACTAATAAAATAAGGGGTAATACGTTGGATCTCCGAGGGGGGGGGGGAGGGGGAGGGCGGGATTCCCTATCAATTAAGTAACCTATAGTCAAACCAGCGTCACTAGTTCGATGGGCGTGGCAGAGAACGCTAAGTAACTTCGCCAAATCTCATTAAGCGTGTGGTATAACTTGTCTCAGTCAATAAAGTTATATTTATATTCGAAAACGCATAATACATTACTTGATACATTAAATTTCGCACTCCTGCATTCCATTCAGCCCCGCCCCTTAAGGACTGCTTACGCTGACTTGACTATGATCCTATGGCTGTTGACCCATGCAACGCCCCCGAAGAAATCTCAGTGGTAAACCGTAAGTTACTTATTTTTTAAGCGTTAGTAGCATGTGTACAGGGTTAAGATATCAGAACACATATTTATTAACGTAACAACAAGTAGGAGTTACTCTATTGCAACCTACTGCTTCTCTTCATTCCGAGAGAAGAAACCATCTATGAATCCCATGCTGTAATTAAAATATTATGCACCAGCCCCTGCGCGCTCGGCCAGTGAAAAAGCTCGTTGCTTGTTGTGTGGGCTCTTATACACTAAGAGTTACTGAAGCTTCGTAAATGAATCAACAAGGAGTAAATGTAAGATACAATGCGACTGGGACTTTACAAGCTAGCCAGAATCTACCTTGAAAAATTTAGGACCTGAAGTGCAGATACCTTATCCCTCTTAGTTACCAAAATTTTAATTCAACTGAGTGACCAGGCGGTATAATTTGGTACCGCCTTCAGAAAATGGAGTCTCCTGTAGAATTGTCACCCCAAAATCCCAAGATACAATTGTCAACACAATAAATTCCATCTGTAAAATTGTCACCCCCGTATATTCACGCGTAGAATTGTCACCCCAATACAGTATATTAGCTTAGGTTAGTTATTAGATAAGACCCTCTGTACAACTGTTACCCCAGTATTTCTCACCTGTACAATTGTCATCCGAATAATTCTCACCTGTACAGTTGTCAGCAAAAACGCTTCCGGGTGACGATTGTACGGGAAACGTTTACAACTGAGTTTATATACCAGGGCCCAGATATATCAAGTTAGGCACGAATTTATGAAGCTCGGCTCGCATTCCAGCTCACAGTTACCACTTGCAAGTTTAGTATCCCTTGGTGCGTGAAAGCCTAAATACCATGCAACGAGCTCTCTCATTGGCTGGTGGCACAGGGGCTTCTGCGTAATGTTTTACAGTAACAAATACAAGCGTGGGGTCCATAGATCGCGTTTCCCCTCAGAATGTAAAGATGTTGCACGTAACGTGACAAAGTCCTAGAATGTTGTAACATTAGCAGTAAAACTGTGCCCTGTTATGTTGCTCATTCCTACCCTGTTTTGTGTTACTCTTCCTTGTATGCGACTATATACATATTCAATACTTGGAGGAAAGTTGTTGCTCGCAGCAGAATCTAAACAAAGGTACCGTATAAGACGATACCGACTGGCAAAAGTTAAAACAAGATCGTATCGTCTGGCCTAGTAACTAATAGGGTTAATGGACTATCAAGCACAATTCTAAACTTGGACACTGCATCAGCTGAAGTAGCTCACAGTTGAGTATGCTGTAATTGCACCGGCAGCGGCTCGACAGAAGGTACGGGGCACCCTGAGCTACTGACATGTTGTGCCAAAGTTTCAGATCAGAGCGTTGAGCGAACGCTCCTGCCCGAGTTGACTGCAATAGTTGGGTAGAATTCTTTTATTTTTTAGGCATTGTGGCCGAAGGAGAAAACAATGTTGCCGTATATCTAACCTACATCAAGAGAAGAAAAAAAAATGAAAATATTAAACTGAAACAAATATCAAATAAGTATAACGTCGATTAATTACGAAAAATAAAATTTAACGTTTCTAGAATATTTCTCATCATTAGAGAATTAAATGAAACCTAACAGCTATGAATAAAAAATTTCCTTTATTTCAATTACAGAGAGGAGCATGGATGCTATCGGGAGAAGTATAAAACGGGAATGAACAGAGCTGCTTGGAGGGGCCGGCGGGGTGTCGGCACCAGTGTGGGACTAATTGAGAACTGTTTGAAGTAGTACAGCTGAGGTTATAGTGTTAAGGCTGGGTCTTGTTCTATGGATGTAAAGGGACTCTAATGTTGAGAGCTCGATTGGGTTAGAAAAGTCTATGATGGAGAAGTCATTCTCGCAGAAGTTATTGCAACCTCTGCATTGGAAACGGTAGATAGCACTTGACAAAAGAAGTGTGGGAGGCCTGTCTTTAAATTAAAAGAAGGACCCTATGGTAAATTTGAAAATTTCAAGTTTATATGTGGGTAAACTTCAGAGAAGAAAGCTTTCAAAGTGTTCATCGCACTAACAGAGGCTTTGTTGTTGTACGGTAGAAGGTGAAAGAAGTCTAATTCACGGGCAAAAGGTTTACTAGTGATGGGTTTGAACAGTTTGTCTAAGTAAAGTTTGCAGAAGTGGTCCAGAAAATGGTGCGGATAACCGTTATTTTTGACAAGTGTTAGGAGAAAGTCAACTTTCTTCATGAATGCAAAGTAGGAGGAAGATAAATTGTGTGTCCGAAATAGTAGAATTGTTATTGCATTGATTTTAAATTGATCGTAGCAATGACTGAAGACACTTTTCCCGAGGCCTGAGAATGCGGGTTTTCTGTAAACTCCAAAGGTCAGTGTTGAGTCTTGATTAGTTATTAAAACATCTAGAAAAGCTAAAGAATTATTTGATTGGTTTTGGGCAGCGAATTTGATATTTGGATGTTTACTAATCAAATAGTGCGGAAATAAATCAGAATCAGTTCGATTTTTAATATTAGGAAGGTGTCATCTACATAACGATTATAGCGGATGGGTTTGAAGTCATTTCGGCAATCGCTAAGCCAAAGGGTTTCATGATGGCATTGGAAAATATTTGCTAACGAGAGACCGAGGGACCCCATGGAAACTCCTTTTATTTGCTTGTACAGTCTATTGTTAAACAGGGAGAAGGAATATTTAATGGCGAGACTAAGGAAAGTTCTGAGGGTATGTTTGTCCATGTTGTGGAATAAGTCCGTGTTATCAAGAACTCTGTTTCAATAATATCTACAAACAGTTTCCTCTACGAGAATGTTCGTGAAAAGAGAGGTGATATGAAAGCTGGATAAGTAGGCAATGGGAGGCAGTTGAAGGTTTTTGATACGGTGATACGGTCTCGGAATTCATACGAATTACGGAAAGTATACTGATTAGTTTTTAAAAGGCTCAAGCAATGGCACGGGTAATTTTGCAGTAGGGTAGGACGGTGTTTTAGTGAGTAGTAAATCGAACTCGTGGTGATGCTTTGGTCTAACCATTTTTTTAAGTCTATGAATGTGTCGATGAATTCAAGCGTAAGTTTGGAAGGATCGGCATGCGAGTCATAAACAGTGAACTTTGTTGCATCGGCCAGGATGGCGTTAGTAGTGGGTAATGATGCGAAATACTTGTTTTTGAGGGTAACCTACCCTCGCGGCTCCCCTCGCGCGTGAGCTTCCGGTTTATGCCGGCCAATGCACTACCGGTTTAGCGGGGGTCAGGGGG
>LQNS02015106.1:2781325-2795475 GCA_001587735.2 Parhyale hawaiensis
TTTTTTTTTCTTCTTCATTCTTTTGTTTTCTCCACCCGCTGGGTTGGTTGCGTGGGGGTTTGTTAACCTCATGGAGTTTCTCCGTTCCTACGTCGCAAGCCTGGTGTGATTTAATAATAATAATAATAACTTCCGCATGGGAGTTTATACGCTGTTCCAGTCAAGTTCCGCATGGGACCTTACACGTTGCTTCAGTTAACATTGGTATTGGAAGTTGCACGTTCCTTTAGATAACTTAAGCAAGAGAGTTTATACGCTGCTTCAGTGGAAGGGTTGTTCAAGCGAGACCCGGTTGAAGACTTATGAACTCTCTTTTCCTTTCAAATACATAAAATCAAGAATGGGTTATACGCAGACAACCACTCAATAGCACCAGTAACAGCGTAGAAGATGCCTGAGCTCAACATGAGTTTAAGTCCATTATTCCCAAACCAAGATGTAGCCAAAAATATCTCAGCAGTTCCCAGTTAGTCGAAGCCGAATTAGAAGATACTATATAGCATAGGCTAAAGCTAAGTCAATGCCAATTAGATTATGACACTGTTTCAGAGATGATAATGTAATATTATGCATCATATGTAGCATTTATTTCGGTGAACGGTATCAAATTATTAAGTAGAACTGCGATCACATGTTGTGGAGAGAATATCAGGTTCAATATTAGGAGAAACTCTTCAGCAATGAAAACTCATCTAGTCCAGATCGCAAAGAAGAGCTGATAGATGAACTTGTACTTAAATATTATAAGATCAATAAACAAATGAACGGCTTTGTCTCCTTGCATTTTAAACCAATAACTTATCCAAATGGTTACACCAAAGAGGGTGAGGGTCATAGTCGGCTTCAAACCCCTTTTTGTGAGCATTTCACAGCTTCCTCTATAATTATTTTTCTCAGTTTTATTATTATTTGAACCTTGGTTACAGACCTTCACCCTATCAACAACATATGGGATTTTTATCAATGTATTTCTCTACTGATGATAGTTATAATCCCTTCAAGCAGTTACAGTTATTAATCA
Organism: Parhyale hawaiensis; assembly: GCA_001587735.2. Lineage (NCBI taxonomy): Eukaryota > Metazoa > Arthropoda > Malacostraca > Amphipoda > Hyalidae > Parhyale > Parhyale hawaiensis. Next base: position 2,782,347 of record LQNS02015106.1, read on the forward strand.
GACTGACATCACCAACTTGTATCATACGTTCATCTGTTCGGCGTTACCAACGTCGACGTTTCCTTACCAACTAGAAGAATGGATTAATTGAAGGGCACAGAAGATCACACCAGGGGATGCGAGACAGCATTTAAATTTCTGTATATTCTGTATATTTCTAGAATATTCCAAATAAATTTACTTTTTATCCCGAACGTGATAGTCAATATAGTTAAATAATAAACAAAGGGGTGCGACGTAACAGTTCAAGCTTAGTATACATCATACATCTTGCGCATACGTAAACTTTCTGTCCCGAAAGGTTTCCATAATATATCAACACATTTTTAGGGGTGCTGGATCATAATAAAAAAAAACTAAAACCCATAGGGCGAGAACTAGGGAGCCAGCAGCCGACTGCCGCAGTTCCCAAACAAGTCAACAGATGGTGCGCTTCATCAAAAGGCAGAGGGAAGGCGGCGCTGAAGCTACTGCTCCGCTATCGCCATTCAATCATCATCAGTCAACCGGCATTGGAGACCGATGACGCCGGGTGGCTGCCCAAATATTTATTATCGGCCACCTCAGAAGACGCGGGCACGGATACAACGCAAAATTCAATAGAAAAACACGCGATGAAAACATTTTTCACGAGATATCTTCAAAAAACCAACGCCGTGTATAGAATTTTTTTCTCCGCGAGGCTTACCCTCGGATTTTGGAGATCTAGACATGATCCCGTCAGGGGCAGGAACGTTGTCTGCCCTCGCTGCAGTTTATGTTTTGCAGGCACTGCGGCTGATAATAGATTAAGTAACAACGAGCAGCACGTACCCTAAGTTGGAGAAAGTATGCGTAAACCCACCTACTGCTTCCCGTTCTAGTAAGGAACAATAGTAAAATCAACTGAATGGTATTTACGAACGAGGCAGGATGTCACTGATGCTGGCCAGTCTAGAAATGAGTAAGGTAGAAAAAAGGGATTGGATTATGTAAAGGAGGTAAGAAGTCAGCGACTCTATCTTGTTCTAGTGAAGGTGAATGATTGTACAAGCGCGGCATCAAAGCACCCACTGCATTCAGTCTTAGTAAAGTGTAAGGGTAAAATTTACAGACTGGAATACGCCTGCACTATTTGTGCAGCTTAACAATTAATCCTCACGGCTCTCAAGCGTTGATGCTCGTCAAAGAAGTAAAGGGAGCAACGAAGAAACAATGTTCAATGTTATTTTAAATAAGTTACGATGCAGGAAAAAATAAATATTCATTCCTTTGAAAATGGAATAACAAATGCAATACGAGCATAAACTCTTGAGACCTTTGTGGTTTGTTTTCTTTTTAACGTAGAGTTGCATGAAAAAATCACATGAAGGATACGATAATGCATCAAAATTGAGTTATTTTATTTGTGCTCTGGATTACTTTTCTGTGTTTCAGGTATATTTTCAGCTAAGAATTCGGAATTTTCCGCATTTATTGTACCGCAGAGTGGTAGTTTTCTTTCAGCAACACCATGCGCTAGGAAGCTGATCCATCATTATTCTAAAAATCTATTGATGTGGTTCCAGGAAATTTCAGTGGAATTCAGATCTACAACAAAGATTTCCCGACTAATATTGATGGGTATTTCCAATTAATACTGTACCCAATTGTTGGACAAAATCTCTAGAAAAAATGCGCTTCCACTTTATAGGACGCTGCATACGATGGTCCTTTAACCGGTACCCGCACTTCACAAAGTAAGGATGCCTACATGAGAAAAGGGTAGAGCTTTTCCAGATTTTATTCACTCGAGGTTGAAAAGACATCAGAAATTTTAGTAAGGTTCGTGATGCCCATACGCAGTATATTTTGACACTGATCGAGCCCGCCAGAATGTACCCCTTAATTAGGGTTGAAAGAGAGACAAATTATGACCGAGGCTATATATTGAGAAGCCTCATTAAATGTTAGCATAGTACCAAGCATTGTTGCCAATTCCATTTTTTCAGTAGGTCTTCATAGTCGTTGCCCACATCTGTACTATATAATATTTCACGTCGCGTGTATATTTATTCATATATATATATATTTATATTTTTCTTTTCCTGCTCTATGGGAAAATGATAAGAAGAAATTAGGCAAATCTATTAGCTTCATGGGAATAAGATAAGGAATTCAAGTCCTGACGACTAGGCAAATCTTTTAATTTTCTGGTCAAATTATTTCGCGGTACCATTTAATGAACCAAATAGGAAAAAGTTCTAGTGTTGAAGGCTAGGCGTTTGTATTTTCTGGTCAAAGTATTTCGCTAGCATTTAATGAAAGTTTCTCCATATGGCACGGCCATTATATTTATCTATGGGAACTGGGGAACTCCTGCAGAGGGAACTGAGCTCGCCTGCATGACCGTGTTTGGACATGCTCAAAGGTGCTACGGGAGATGCCACTTGACTGTGCCATATAATATATAGTCAGTTTTTCAGGCAGAATGCTGAATTTTCATTAAAGAAGTCTTCTGAAAAGTAAAAAGCACAAGAGACAACGGTGGTTTCCGGTAGGTAAGTACTAATTTTCTGCCGTCATTTATAATGAAGACTCGGGCCACTAGTTGTATCATAATTATATGAGAGCCAGAAAAAAACACACAGAACAGAAGCTACCGCTACCTAAACTTCGATTTGCCATCACTTGGGAGATTGTTAAACATTAAGAAGAGGTTGAAACCTCAACTTACTTTGACGCATAGCACGTACAGAATTCAACATTCCTTAGCAACCATCACCAATTATTCCAGTTAGTAAGAGGAACATTACTCTTCCGGCCCAAAACGCTTGGAGTTGCAATCAATTGCAAAATAGCCAGTAAGAAAAGGTTGAAGCCTATAACTCGCCCAAAACTGCCTTGCGTCTCACCAATCGATGCAAAACTGGAGCCAAACAAACACGTTTCCTTGCATCGACCAGCCGGAGCAGATGCCTCAGAAGTCTGAGGAAGAAGACTGCAACGCCGAAGGACAATACCGAACCAATTCTCGGGCGGGATGCACAAAAGCTTTCGTGAACACGAGATTGCCACTCAGATGGAGCAGCGAGAGCATCTCTTTGCGCCAATTCTTTGTTTTGTTTAACTTGAATGCGCTGGAAAGACGCCTCAAGTGCTTGGTCCGAGCCATCCATTTGAAAAATGCATCAAGAAGTGCACTGGTTACGAACAAGACCAGCAACATTTCGAAAGACGTATGATAGTCTGCATTTCTGACAGAAAAGCCACCGACAAGTAGAAAAAGTGATTAACATCGTATTTCTCTGTTATTAGGTTCTTAATGAAAAATGAACGGCATAGTCTTTTGGCTGTAATCAAGTTATCAACTACTGAGAGAAACACTTACAGCTAGCATGTTCTGCTATAAAGCGTTGCGATAGATAAGAAATAGGACGGATACCTTAGCCCTATTAAGATACTAGGTTATGTAACCTGGATTCTCAGACAAACCCTCGCAAATAGCAAAGTAGAACAGCTTGGTGAAGACAGCTTCGTACTGGCTACCGGACTTCTTCCTTCTAGCCAGTACGGTAAGTAATTCATTAAAATACCTGATCTATAGACAACGCCAACCTCCCTTGAGTGTCTATTATATGCAAGCAGTTGCACTGAATGATGGCAGTCAACTGGAGCATCGGGCCGTTAAAAGGACAGTACTGTTTAAATAACCCCACCAGAGCTGGGCGCGACCCTCATGCTTCCTTTGATTCCAACCGAGCAAGCATTTTATTTAAGACGTCCAGACTGGCGTCCTTCGATCGGTCGTCTTCAGCCTGGAAGATTGAAGCCAAAGCCTTCGGCCCTTCAGCAAAAAAGTACTTTGCATCAGCATTGAGAAAAACATTAATGGAATCTTGCTTCCTTGCTGATATGCTATATTATATCGTTGCATTATAGCAGCAAGAACCACCGGGCAGCTGACAGTCACGCCTATAGTATAAAGCGTTAGCATCACCGGTCGTCAAGTCCTCAGCGGCCACGCACTTCCCACGCTCTCTTTGTTAGATAGCAAACCGCAAGTCCTAATGGCTCGCACCGTCGTGAAATGATGGCAGAAAATCGTTACTTGCATGAAATCCCAGCTTTTTCGCTCAATATCGCAGCACTGCTCGGAAGGCATATGTATCAGCTCCCTAACTGCTGGCGGTCAGGCATTGCATTAAAAAAATAAAAGAATCACTATATCGAGTTCGCTACCAACGCATTCAAAAACTACAGAATCTTAGCTATAAATAAGTGGTACTTACATTCAACTAAAAACATAGCGGTTAAGTTAAATTAGAAAAAAAAGACTGGCAAGGTAAACGAAAGACCGGAGTAGTAGCTTAATTAACGGAAAGCTAAAAAAAAAAAATGAATGCAAAACACATGCAGCATCAACACTAACAAAAAAAAATTGGAAGCAAAATTAAGGATGTCCATCACTGTACATGAGCGAACTAAAAGCGGAGGGACTTATTTCGGCAAACTGCACCTGAAAAATAATAGTGAACATCACCTGCTCTAACTACGAAATAATGAAGACAGATTGGTATTCATCTGTGTATTAATTTGTATGTGTATAAGTCCATATTCTGTCATGCTTCACAAATACATGCAAAAATTAGGCCAGGTTGAAGACTGTGTCCATTCTGACACGCTTCGTTGAAAACTGATAGCAGGAAAATAGACTAGGTTGCAGTTGATAGCAAACGTAAGGTAGTGTTATATATTTATATGCAATTTTTTGCTTGCCAACGCTAAAATCCAATCGATGAAGATACAACTTCTCTTAGCACTTTCATGATTTTTACTCTCTGCCTAGTTTTCTCACATTTAAAAATCACACTCAAGCTCAGATTAAACACATGATAACGGAGCAATAATTGGTGAGATTTTCTTCAGCAGATAGCAGGCGGCCAATGAACACGAGAATTTATTGGCAGGAAATAGTTATTTCCAATTTGGCTTCTTCAACAAAACAACTTTACGCTGGAGCAAAACAAACTCCAACTTATGTATCGAGTATCTTGGATACCGACGTCAATTTATATTGGAAGTGATGCTCGACTGCGGGCCAAAAAGAAAAGAATTGCTCGTCAGAGTATCGCGAGAGGAAAGGTTCACGTCGTTCAGCGGAATTTTGACCTAGACCGCTACTCTCTTATGTTCCTTCAAGTTGGCAGTAAGCAAATTAGTCAAGTACTAATAACATTATGAACGACAGAGAAGTATCACAAACTCATCGCCGCCAGTTTTGACGGCCGAGTACAAAAGTATTACAAAGATATACATCATTGGGTATTCTAATATGAGCAAGTCGAACTTACAGTGCATTCGTTTTGCCGCTATTGATGTATTTCAATGAGCAAGATAAAGAGAAATTATTTACCTAAATAATTATGCATCTATAGAAAAAGAATGAATAAACTAATAAAAAATAGAAACAGATACGAAACCGTTTGTCTGTCCGAAAGCTTTTTTTTACTAATGGACAATGTTAGAAAATCCTCAAAGGCATGATCGAAAATTTTCTTGCTTTTATGCTGCCCGATTCAGAGTGCCGGTCTGAATAAAATTCGGATCTTTCTTCCAAATCACGATGTTCTAGCTCGATATTTTATGAACAAGCCGATGGTTCAAGTATCGCTCTAGCGTTTTGAACCAAGTTCCTGCAATGGACCGTCTCTAAAGCAGGAAAGCGTCATTTTAATAGCGTTCACTCCACACCTTTGTTATGATAAGATAGATGATAATAAATATGCCGTGTTTTTCCTAAATACCTTCAATATTTGTATACATTTCATAATTATTAATTCTAACAATTATTTTACTCATATTACACCTTGAATATTCGTACGTAATACAAAGTTATTAATTTTAACAATTATTTTATTCATAGTTTAAGCTTTTATACCGGTAGAATTCACCTTTATCAACTTTATCACCTTAATTGCTTCCTCACTTATACAAAACATACGAATACAATTTAAAAATGAAACGTCACTAGTACAGGAAACAAGCCCTTCAAAAATATGGTTACTTATTGGGCACACGTCAATTATAAAAGACAATACTGACTTCAACAATGCCTTTTGAATAGCTTCCCTGCTACCCAAAGCGAATAAGTAAGAGAGGACGAGCTTGGTGTCAATGAAAATGGGATGCCCATACGATGGGACCAGAAAAACAGGGGAGAAGAACAGCAGGCATCGTACACACAGCTAGACGACTCTTTCAACATTCTAGAAAAAAGAGAAGATAGCAGTGACGGTAGCACGATATTAACGAACCTCGTAACGAGTTCAACTTAACATGAAGCAAGTGTAGCGTTGGTTCAGTCTAATATGTATGTATTTGGGATGAAGTTGCTACCTCGTTGTAAGAAACGCTTTAATTTACACATAAGTTCGTATTTCAGTCCATCAATATTTTGTGCGATTTAAAATTTGTATCCGATTGGCGTTTTTAAAAAAAGGTTCTAGTGAAGAAAATAAGATCGAAACAGCAATTTTTACTCGAAAAGAAGGGAAGTCTACCTGCTCGTACAAGTGCACCCATTGCGATGCACAATAAGCCAAATTCGGAGTCATTTTCACCCAACGATTTCGCTTAACAACTAAGATATGAAATGCAAACCTTCACGGATAAAAATACCGGTATTGGTATGGCCTACCGCGATTTGCTGCCTCCAGCTCTAGTAGATTTTTCCTTTCAAAGCACAAAAGCACGAGTTTTATCAAGGTAGCATCCGATGTTACAGTGGCTACCTACCTTAACTTTTCGTGACCGTCAGTAGATTAGTATATTAGGCTAATACCAGACATCAAAATTTTTAAAATTCCCGTAAGATTTCTCTGTAAAGGTATACGTCTGACAGTGGATGTTACTGCCATTTTTCGTTAGTGGAGATGCATTAAGATCTTTTATACATAACGCATTATGTTTTTAACTTAGGTTAAAAGTAGCCCAACTTCACACAAAATGTTCAATAACAGTCCGTGAAAAAACTAAAAAACATGGAGCCTTCCCAGAGAACACAAATTAACTATCCATCACCCAGCAACTGAGGAGCAATTACAGGCCCAGTAGAAAAGAAAGATGAAACAGCTGGCAAGGCATCCAGCCATCTACAGTAGCCGGTTAGCTAATAGGTGAAGTAGGCTAACCGTCACAGAACGCTGGGTTAGCTGATCTACTACACCTACTTTTCTACCCCAGCTGCAGTGAGAGGAGCGTTCTCCCTCTATGCCAATATTTTTTGTTGTTCTCAGAGATAGGGTGCGAGGTGTCGGAGCTGTTAGTGAATACATGGAGTTCTTTAGCTTACCGCTATTACAGTCGCTATTGATTTTGGTAGGGAGGGAAGAGGACTGGGATGGTCCAGAGATGTGGATAGCCGCATGAGAAAAAAATAGAGTCAGTCTCAGAACAACAGACAGTATGTTGGTGAAGGAGGGATACAGTTTTTACTCAGTAAGATGGGCACATGACACATGAAAAATACTGGTTAATAACATGATAACAGACACCATGACGGTGTGGGAGGGGTACAGTTTTTATTAAATGATATATTTACCAGGCACGTTATACTACAGAGCTACCTTATGGTACATGATACGGTGTCGAGTATACGGTACAAGTATCATATCGACATGGCTAGACACAAAAAGTGTAACACATCAGAAAGTAATCACACTACCGAAAATTGTGATCAATCAATCAGGCACCCAAGAATTCCAGTTCGCGCGGTTTTTATATTAAATGTCTAACAGAAAACACAAGAACGTTTGGGTTAACTAATATTAAGAGTAGGTACCAATGTGTAAAGTAACGTCAACTTGACCGCATACCCAACGGCTGCAGTCGACCACAGGTCGCCAAGAGATATGGCGCCAGCTACGGAAGGCTCTATGAGACAGACAAGCGTCCCCCGACCCTCTCAATTGACAGCACCACACATGCTGAGTGAGCACTTCAAGCGCCACAAAAACCTCGCAGCTCGGCTGGTAGGCTTGAACTCCCGACTTCGAGCGCTAACATTAGCAACCCTTTACCTTCTGCTACTGCGGATAATGAAGAACACTGTATACAAACACAGTTTTGTCGATGGTAGTCTGAAGTGAGAACTTAATTGACCGCACATTATTTTATACTAATTTTTCATTACCGTTGCTCAGTAGGCTGTGTTCCTCTATTTTTTGTTGAATAGAAACATGCGTGAATTTTGAGCATTTATTACGGACTATGTACATAAAGTATCAATATAATTATACATATTTCACGAGTCCCCAGCTATGCAGGTAGAGTAGGCAAAACTGCGAAATATGTATACAACGCGCATTAATGGAAAGTTCATGAATTAGCATACAATGGAAATAACATGGGATGGCCAAATACTTCAGAATTAAAACATCAAGTAATCAACTACACTCACTGTAAATACACATATATTCGTTAAACTCCATTATTGTGTAGAGCAAATAACATAGGCTGGGCCCTGGCCAGTATGTTTCTGTTCTTTGTTTAGGCCAATAATGGCGCGAGCTTTCGGAAATTTTCTACAGAGACGAGGCATACAAATCCTCATGCTGGGCAGCAGCGTGCGACAGATTATTGACAAATTATGCTAAGTTTGTAAGTTGTATCTCCATGATAGTAGGTAAGATAGTTCGATCATACATTAGGCTAACAAATCTGGTAAAACATAACGCATTAAATTTCAGGATGTATATTGTACATGTAAGTAGGTGCTTGGCGATAACTAAAATAAATACTATGAGGTAACAGGGCATACGATAAGCCAATAGCTATGGGTAGAAATTTGCGAGTATCATTCCTTAGAGGAACGAAATTCAATGCAATGCGCGACCTACCAAGTCTGGATGGACAGATACATAGACGCGATAAATACTTGAATGATATACCCGAAATTCATCATTGTCGGCACGGTCTACACAGAGATAAAGTAACTAAGGGTTACTCGGACCATAGAAGTAAAACAGTAACCTTATTTTGTTACCAAGACTTTCGTTTAAACCCAGTTTCCACTAAATGTAGGAGAACATATCAGTGGTGGAATTTTCATTACATAATTAACGCGCAAATTAAAAGAGGGTTTCACCTAAGAAAAGCATAATAGAGGGCCCTAAACAATAGGGGCGTAAGCGCCAGGTTTTTCAAAAGTAGTTTTTTGACACCGTCGGATAGTGCAGATTGAGACCTGTCGTTCTTTAAAGTCAGAAAGGCGTAAATCCGGGTAGAAATGGTCGAGAATCGTATGCAAAGTCGATTAATTTGAACCTTATTACACCAGTGCATTGGAGTCTTCAAGTGGATCTCCTGTATATTTCAAAATGTGTCGCTTACGCCCCTATTGTTCTAGGGCCCTCAATTATTGCCATCCAGAAATCACTTAGAATTCATAAATAATAGAGTAACAATTCTTCACGCGAGCAATGCCGGCCAGGCTGTCCGTTGGTCAGCACGTCAGGCTCGCAAATAAGAGCACATTATGGAGACACTGACTTGCGTGTTATCGACTGACGCGTCCAAATCTAGTTGATCTAAGCCCGCACTGAAATTTCAAGGTTTAGCTTGTCCGAAACTGAACTTCAAACATAAACGTTGGTTCTGCCACTTTGAATTGTGCTGCAGATGTTAGAAGCATGCCGAAGTTTTTTAAGGCCGCTAAAAGCTCAATTTTACCGAAAAAGATTAATTTTTCGAAAGTCTCAAGTGTAATCAATCGAGGATTAACGTCTGAAACTCTATTCAACAGAGGTGAGGCAGTGCACTCGAGTCAAGCCTAGAAGGTTTAATTTCGCCTACCAATCGAAAACACCTTTGCGCTCTCCGAAAATTTCTTTCGTGACAGTTTTTCACCAACGATTACCACCACAGTTGAAAACACTATAATTATATTATTGCACTATTTCAGTGGCGTTCCCCAAACAGAATCGATTTTTTATTAACGTTGCTTGTTAGATGGCTGTTTGAGGGATTTAATTTTGAGTTGAACATTATTAATGTGGTATTAAACACTCAACCCTTTGATACGTTAATACTGGTATAAACGACTTCTGTTGCCAGATGTATATGAAAACTGAGATACCTACGTCGTTGGTAGTTCAAAATGAAAACAAAAAGTTACTTCGAGCAAGGATATGTCAAGTTACGGTACCTATTAAGGATTAATCAACATATTACAAAGACATTGCCGAAAACCATAAAGGGTCCAAACATGGGAAGGCAGGTCATCCTATTTCCAGAAAATTTGTAGGCGATCGCCACTCGCGCCCGAGTGGTGCTGGAAGCTCATTCCATACCTAAACGCACTGGGAACGCCGAAGAGATCCAGTAGCTGGGAATATCAATATATGGCGGAAGGACCATTCAATTTCTAGAAATGTGCCAAAGAAATTGCACGCCGAGGCCTCTAATATGTAAATATGATGCACTAGCACGAGTACCACGGCAGTTGCACCCCTCAACTGTTTCACAAGAAGAAGGAAAGAGAGCAACGTTTTACAATGACAGTAACTTGGTGATCAACACAATAGGTCGTCTTTGTAGTACTTGCACTTTCATCAGTGTAAGAAGAATATTTTTCTCCCTGAATGTTGGTTTCTTTCTTATCTGCATATTACCTACTATTGTGCAACGCATTCACAAGAAGCTCAAATCTCAGAAGGAAGGTGAAGCATTATTATCGAAATCAAGAAGCACAACTGCAAATGTTTAACGAGATATTCTTGAATGAACTCAAGATGACCAGTGCGCCCACGAGGTCCGGTTCCAAGTTTCCTATCACTGAGATATCTCGTATATTATTATTCAGTATATTGCATAATCGAAGCCTCTGTCTACAACGACGAATTAATTAGCAGGGGAAAAACCCAGGGACATAGAGCACGTCCATAAAAAACGCGGAACCCATGCATGAAAGTGTTCCAACACAGGATCAGCGAGCATGGGAACAACAAGTTTGGAAAGTAAAGGAAGAACAGAGGAATGCAAGATAAATACGTGACCTAAATCAGAAGGAAACAAAGCGGGCACGAAAGACAGACTTCTCGAAGGCCTGGCTGACGGCTAAGGCAACTACAGAGCCCTCTTTGGGGCGCTGCTCCCCGCAACGTCGGATGGATGCTCCTAGCTAACCTAACCCTATGACACATCCTACGCACCCTAAAGGGGCGCCAATTATTACGCCTGTACTGACATTTGAGCGCATCATTGCTTCCTAATATGGTACGTCTCCCCAATTAACTAACGAATTGGTGTACAGTAGGGTGGAGCGTTTTTCAACTTTTTCTGTTTTATTTTGCGTAGTACCTAGTTTGGAAAAGTTGGCAAATGGGGAGAAAAAAATTGTGTTAGAAGCATTTTTCTTAGACGGATATCTTACTACCCCAAGACCTTTTGAAGTTTGAAAAAAGAGCTCTTGTGAGCGAAAAAACTTTTTTTTATTTACTAAACAGTAGTTATACATCAGAGAAACACGCAGGCAAAGTTTAAGGCAGCTAGTGCAACGCGAAGTGGGTAGAACAGGGGGATGAAGGGGGCGGGCCGCTAATTAAATTCTACCTGTGAGCTTCAATATCTAGCGTAATAGCAATTTTCGTAGCACTGATACCATGTACAAGGCGGTAGGGACCACAGCCGCCCCTACTTCTATTAAACACCCAAGTAGATGGTATCAGTGCTGCAGAAAATGCCACTTGTCGCTAGATATTCAAGCTCACAGGTAGAATTAATGAGAGGCCCGCCCCCTTCATCCCCCTGTTCTACCCACTTAGAGTTGCACTGGCTGCTTTAAGTTTGCCTGCGCGTTCCTCTGATGTATAACTACTGTTTAGCGAATAAAAAGAAAAAAATAGTTTTCATTTCCGTCCAGAAGAGCATTTTTTTCAAAGTTTAAGGGACTTGAGGCGGTTGAAGATATCCGTCTAGGAATATATGCTTTTAACACGAAGTTTTTTCTCCCCATTTGTCAACTTTTTTCGACCTAGTCACTATGGAAAATCATAAATGTCAAAAATCGCTCCACCGTAATGTACAGTATCAGGGCTTCAACCCAGTCAGAAAATTTTGGGCAAATTACTGCTACGATCAGATAGTGTCTCCTGTAGATAGCGAATACTTACCAAAGTTTTTAGAATAACTCTGGTGACGAAACTCATTGAGCAAATCCTCTGCTTGCACGAATGTTAAACGTATTGACGTCCCAATAAAAATGAATTTTAGTGAAGTAGCAAACTTTCGAAACGTGACGAAATATAAAGGCCTCGGTGGCCTCAAAGGGTCAAAGGCATCGCCCGGGGAGCATGAACGAATATTTTCAGGGGCAGTACAACACCCGTTTGAGGGATATGCAAAACGCACAGCGATAGCTTTACTTTGGACAGCTGGAGTTTTTCGGACGAGGCCCAATTGGTTATCAATATGTAAGTACTAACTTTGCTACTGAGGACTCAATGCAGGATTTTTCTTTAACTACCGTGATCTAACAGCTCCACCTTAAAGTGCCAAGGTTCAGTGTAGGTTTGTCCTTTCAATACCTTCTACAAATTTCACCTAATACGCCAAAATAAAACATTCCACTGCGGTGCCACTGCAGGTTTGTTCTTTCACTACCGTAATCCAATCACTGCCACCTAATGTCCCAAGGAACCATTGAATGCAGACTGCTGTGCGCTAAATGCCGCCCATCCATTAAGTCAGGACCAGGGACATCGCCTGCTTTTTTCATGAACGCTCTGTTGTCTGCACGGTTGCGTGTCTCGACTTTGCATCCATTTGAATGTTGCTCCATGTAATGAGGATCCCTGCACCAGAGACGCACAGTAGGTTCTTTCATCATGACTTCCTCCTGTGGCGGTACAATGATGGCACAATAGGCGTCATGTCAACAATAGCAGCCTACCAACCTCCAGCTGATGGCTCATGCTCAGCTTGGCCATACATCACAGGGAGGGTCCAGCGCGCTAGGACAGTCTATGAAAAAAAAAATTGACTATCCGAGTAACTCAGGGATGCTTTCCAGATAAAAATACCTTGTTTTATACACATATTTGTAGTCATAGGAATGAAATTATACCAACTATGACATAAAGGCGGTAACGGGTTAAGGTATCTATATTTG
>LQNS02015106.1:2795716-2834223 GCA_001587735.2 Parhyale hawaiensis
TGACTATCCGAGTAACTCAGGGATGCTTTCCAGATAAAAATACCTTGTTTTATACACATATTTGTAGTCATAGGAATGAAATTATACCAACTATGACATAAAGGCGGTAACGGGTTAAGGTATCTATATTTGCTGTTGTTGCCGGTAATCAGCTGTCGGGGAAGTAATAATATATATCATAAAATTCTCATATCTCACAGTGATAGTGACTGCCATCGAAATGGGCCTGGTATGTCAATTTTATAAGCGACAGAAACATACTTCAATTTATTAACAGTACAGAAAAGGTCACGACTTTTACGCAACAGCTCTCTTACGTAAACCCGAGGTGAAGTTGCGTAGGGCAGCAGCAGCGTTCTCACGGTATTACCCATGCAGATAATTTAGAGCAGCGAAAATATACCGTCACATCTTGCCTGTATCTAAATGTCTCGTGAAGATTTATACTTTAATGGCATCGAGGGTTGCATCATCATCATAAAATTGTTATTAACAATGATTTTTATTCAACGAAATAACATAATTTTTCGCGTCCCTCCCTTCACCGTTGCAGTTGTGCGATTTCCGGAGCGATGCACTGATTAGGCAGCGCTTCTTTTCCAAAGCGCATTAATGAACGTGTCAGGATTTTATGCTGTAAAATACATTGCAGTTGAAAGTTTCATAAGTTTGTAGCAAAATATAGTAGGAATATGAAGTATTGAGAAAATTGCGAGTCAAGCTAAGATCTTGTTCCCCTGAACCCATGGATGGTAGAGCCAAACAGTTTAAAATATTTCTCTTAAATTCTATGGAGGAATCACCTCCACCTATCATTATTATTAGTTTAATTATGTTGCTTAAGCCACATATAGTCCCTACATATAACCATGGTGTTTCAAGAGAGGAAAAAAAAGTGACGTGCAATGTGCCGGTAGAAACGTGGAACTAATGTACGAAGGTTAAAAGATCATCGTACATGGGAACAGGCATTATGTCGGAAAAGAAGAGGAAGAGCAGAACGCAGCACCATCAGCAAGAGTACGAAAATGGAAGGAAGCTAGATGGGTGTGAAAGACACACCTCCCGAAAACCACCTTACTAGCCTAACCCTGCATGGCTTATACGCCTATCGTACCTAACCCTGCATGGCTTATACGCCTATCGTACCTAACCCTGCATGGCTTATACGCTTATCGTACCTAACCCTGCATGGCTTATACGCCTATCGTACCTAACCCTGCATGGCTTATACGCCTATCGTATGTATGTCCCCTGTGGGGAAGAAATTACCTCCTAAAAATAGTTTAAGCTTAGCTCATGACGTCATTCTGGCACATGGTAATGTTTGTAGTGAAGTTGCATTCTTGGCACCAAGTAAAACTAGTGTTCTCGCTGAAACCCACAGCTCGCCGCACCACACAGTTGTCCAAAACAACAGCCGAACAGACACTGAGCTTCGCTGGAGCGGTGGGCTTAGCAGCCCCAGGGCATAATAATGTAACGTTGTTGTACCATGGGCAGGCCGGAGACACACGCACGTACCACTGACGGTACCGCACCAGCTTTGGCCTAGCTACAGCAGGCTGCTCAGACCGGTTTGCTGGTATAACCTTTCGCTGAATATATTTTTATGCCTTAGAGTTGACGGGTGATGCGGGAGTGGATTGTCACAACGGGAAGTGATGAACATTCTACATACTTCCGCTCGATATTCCAATACAATTGGGACCGAGGCAACAGAATGTCAAGCACGACAGGTAACGCACAAGTGGCTCATTGGTACATCAAATCAGAGAAAGACGCGGACGAGCAAGCAGGACACGAACTGCTTCGCGAAAGCAAGGCAAACAAGAAGAGGAGCTTGAGTCGGCACGAAGAGTAAGCTAATCATAGACGAATCCCAACCCCCCAAAAATGAGGAAGAGCAAGTAGGACAACAAAATGTTAATTATGTTATGTGAAGGAAAACGAGAACGACAGAGTAGACACAAAGAGAAAACTACCTAGAGACGAATCGCCACTCTAAAATTAAAATCCGGAGATGAAGATAAATGTTTGGAGAGGGATTTTAAAACGTCTATAGCAGGATTGTTAATTCGTTCAAGACATAGCATCTGATTTGTTCACAGTCTAGGTTAAAATTTTTTAACCATGGTGTGCATTATTTTCATCCGCCCGGTCATAGATTTCTGATTCGTTGAGAGCAAGATGTTTTATTAGTTCAGGTACTTATTTTCAGTTTGATGTGGAACACAGACATTTGATTTCACTTTGTCCCCTTGCAGAAAATCGTTTCCAACAAATATTATGGTTAAATCATTTCCACAAATCATCGGAACTAATCTACCATGAGCACGCGATAACATGGCTAATATTTACCTCAGCCAAGGAGGTAATGTTTTCATCGAGTTTGTCTTTTTGTGTGGCTGTCACCAAGATAACGTAAAAGGTGAGGGACGGTTTTTTAGAACTTTACAGGGATTGCTAAGTATCTAGGAGGAACTGATGATTAACGTTTGGTGAAGATCTGTTAATCAGTTTGTTTGTCTGCCTCATTTTTCTTAATGCCATAACTCGAGAGGTCATGGACGGATTTTTATGAAATTTATACGAGTTGTTAGGTATATGACGAAGAAAGAATGACCAAATTTTTGGGATGATCTGTTAGTTGGTTAGTTCGTTTGTCGTTTTGTCTAATTCATGCTTGTTAAAACAATAATTCAAAAAGTTATGAATTCATGTTTATAAAATTTACAAGAGTCTTAAGTAATGTTAAAATACACGAATGATTAAATTTTGGTGATGATCGGTTGGTCTATTAGCGTGTTTGACTAATGTTTGTCGCAATGTTTGCGAGCAGTGTAACTCCAAAAGTTATGAACAGATCTTCAAGAAATTACTTGAAATGTTAATACTGTTAAAAGGCACAAAGGGTTATATTTTGGTGTTGACACAACGAAAACCATAGTTTCAGAACCAATTCGAATTTTTCGTCACCGTTGCCTCGCTTGGCGGTGGTATATGCGCTCTCAGAGTGTTCTAGTTATCACTGTATTTAACACACACAACAGACCTCTCATTAGTTCTGCATCAACATCATTTTCTTCATTTTTGTGACTAATAATTAATTTTTTTTAGCGGGATTTCCACCCATTGCAGCGTTTTCGACGTCATCTGCATCCACATCAGCGCAAGCATAAATCTATAAGTAAGCTAATATCCAGTGGAGGTAAATAAATATTCGCACACATTAAAATTGTTTAGTTAAAAAATCTAGTGCACCAAAAATAAATATATTGATAAAGAGGAACCCCTATATTTCGGACAGCACGGGCGAAGGCCTATTCCAAATTTTGAAATTTCCAGAATATCAGGGGGATAGGATATTTTCCGAGATATACGGGTGGATATTCGGAATGCAAAACCCAAATACTTCGGCATTTTCCGAAATTACCGGGTTTCCGAGCATTTCTCGGATTTGACTCTCTTATTACGGACATTTTCCGAGATATACGGGTCGATATTCGGAATGTAAAACCCCGATACCTGGGCATTTTGGGAAATTTCCGTGTTTCTGAAAATTTCTCGAATTTGGCCATCGTATTCCAGACGGTTTCCGAGATATGAGGCGTCAAGAGTCAGAGGGGCGAACCGACCACTTTTATCGTTTGGAGTTAGCTACGGATCACGAAGGGCCTAACCCTCCTCTCTATGTGTATACAAGTTACAACACGAAAAGCGATCTTATAGAGGAGTAATAGAAGGTGTAGTTTGGGTTACTTTTTCGCGTCTGGCCGGCCGACCAACTCTGATTTCGTAGAAACAGAGAGGCGAACCTCCTCCCGCCCGACCAGCCAATCAGCGCGCGGCATTGTATTTACCTCCTCGCTCGACCAATAAGGCGTTTACATACAAAAATACGATAGAATTAAAGTTGCAAAACTTTGACCGCGTTTTTCTCCCACTTTTTGTTTTGGTCGGTTCGCCCCTCTGACTCTGGACGCCTCATATACAGGTCGATATTCGGAATGTAAAACCCCCATACCCCGGCATTTTTCGGAATTTACGGGGTTTCCGAGAATTTTTCGGAATTATCCGGAAATTTCGGAGCATTCCGAGAAAAGTTCAGATTGGGAAAAAAAGTTCCGGAATATCCGAAATTCCGAGTTATAGGAGTCCGAAATATCGGGATTACTGTCAAGTATTTGTATGTTTGCGTAAACAACACACATGCAACAATAAAACAAGTAAATTCCTCTGTAAGAGAATTCATATTACAATTTATGGATTGAAAAAATATTCGTACAACGCAAACAAAAAAAACGATCTTGAAACAATATTTAATATTTTGTGGCGTAGCCCTTGTTTAGTTCAATGGCAATTAATCTCTTTCTATAGTCTTTTACCAAGCCTTGACATATTATTGTTTCCTCAGGGATTTTAGCCCATTCTTCCTAGCAGATTTCTTTGAGTTCTGGAATGGACTTCGGCCTCCTCGCATTGTTGTTTAATTTCAGAAATCACCACAAATTTTCCATCAGATTCAAATCCGGAGACTGGCTTGCCCATTCAAGTCGTTGTACATGATTATCGGTGAACCATTTCTTCGTGGTTTTCCGTGTATGTTTTGGGTTGCTTTCCTGCTGAATAACGAATTTTTGCGGTAGCCCGAGTTTTTGAACCGACGCATGCAAATGTTCCCTCAAAATGTTTTGATACATGCGAGCGTTCATTCTCCGTTTTATGATTTCATGAAAAGTCATGAAAAGCATCCCCAAATCATAACGTTACCACCACAAAATTTCACATTGGGAATGTTGTTTTTTGGTGCAAATGTCGTTCCGTCCTTCCTCCACAGATGGTCGTTTGAATTTTGTTCAACTAGCTCTATTTTAGTCTCATCCGACCACAACACGTTTTCCCAGAACGACTCAGGCTTGTCCTTGTGCTCACGTCGAATTTCAGACGAGCTTCCCTATTTCGTTTCGACAGCAGGGGAGTTTTGGGAGGAGTTCGAGAACTTACAGTTTTGGGGCAGCTCGTGGTCTATTGTACGAAGGCTAACGCTTGTCCATGCTGCTAGCAAGTCCTCCTGAAGCTCTTTGCGAGTAGTCATGGGATTTTCGGACACTTCACTGGCGATTTTACTAGAAGCCCTGGGGGAAATCTTCCCCCGGCCTGCCGGATCAGCATTGGTTTTAGACGGTTTCCGAACTTTTAAACTTTTTGATGAATGACCCGATGGTCGTAAACGGTATTTTGAGTGTGTCATGTTTTCCAATAACTTTTCCCGGATTTCCATTCTTCAATAATTAAACCTTTTACAGAATTTGTAAGCTCCTTGCTTTTAGCCATGGTTACAACCTTCTTCTACGATGTCGCACGAAATAATGACCCCAAGACTCTAACGTAAAATCTAGAAGGTTCTGGAAAGTTCTTGAACAGTCTAATCAATATTTTAAAATGAAGAAATCGTTGTTTGCGAATACATTTTTCAACCCCAGATATGTGAAATATCATATAATTTATATAATTTATTATTGTTGTTCTAGTTTTGACATATAGCAAATGATAACATTTAAATACAAATATTTGATCAATATATTTATTACTGATTCGTTTGATTTATTTAAGTAAACAATTTCATGGAGTACGGATCATGTCGCATATTTATATCCCACCACTGTAACTCGTACCTTTTAAAACTACGTTACTAGCGATATAAAATATGTTTCAGTAAGCAGGCATGTGCTCAAAAATTTAATTATAGTCAGCCAGCTCATCTCGTATATTTTAAAGATGAAGTGATTCTCTTAGTGACGCGAAGCGTGTTCAAATTCGTATTTCTTAGGTACGTAATGTAAACTAATGTTACAGTTTTAACTTCTCACGTAACTTATACATCATCGACTATCTTCACACATGCGCTGTCCATATTTTCTTACAATCATTATTTTTTCAAAAATCACAGCAACAACTCATTAGGAGAACACAAGGGTAATATCACAGGAAATAGAGATACATAAACGAGCTCATGGTGCAGCCGGTTGCGGTTATTTTTATTTTTCTTTTGAATAGAAGTTCGTTAACTCAAAATAATTACCAATGCACCACGGCGATCTCGGACATTCGTTCTCCTACAATAGCGTAATGTCCATTTTACATATAATCCGACAGCTGCTGACGCCCGTGCTTGTGACACGTCTTACTTGTAGATTCCAATAATTTTCACGTCGACGGCCGCCCTATAGCACTTTCGCATGAACGCGAGCGGAGTTTACGGTGAAGCAAAAGGTAGATAAGTGCTATAGGGCGGCCGCCGACGAGAAAGTGGGCGGAATCTAGGGGATATACGTGTCGCCAGTGCGGGCATCAGCAGCTGTCGCACAAGGTAACATGTCTAGTACCCGTCCACCATGCTAGTAGCCGTCCACTTGGCACTAAAAAATTTTGTGTGAAAACCAGCAGCGCTAGAAAGCCGTACATAGGTTTAAACTGTAGGCTAAGTAGTGCCGCACCATCCCTGAATATGGCGGGCGAAAAAAATAAAAATAATAGAAAATGGTCTTGATTTTCTCATTTTTTTACTAAAAACATGAACAAAATGTGAAACCCACCACCATTTTTAATGCTTCATTTTTTTTGCCCGTCATTTTCAGGGATGGTGCGGCACTACTTAGCCTACAGTTTAAGCCTATGTACGGCTTTCTAGCACTGCTGGTTTGCACACAGAAGGTTTTTTAGTGCCAAGTGGACGGCTACTAGCATGGTGGACGGGTACTAGACATGTTACCCTATATGTAACAGCAGTATAACTTGTAGCCACTTGCCAATAATCACAAGCGACACAACTAGGTTATTCCAGTAAGTGGAATGCTGGGGCACAGTACAACATCGCACCCTCAATTGATGAGCGGACGTTCAGCTTGCGCGTCGTCCCAATTACACAGAAAAAAAGTCCCTACAATTGCCCTGGGTAATAGGTTCATACTGCAAGTTCTAAAACATCAGATTATTCTATTTGCGACAATGGTGATTCTAAAAGAGAATGGAACAAGGAACTGGAAGCATGCCAGGAAACCGGGCGAAATGGCCACGTTAGACCAGCGCGAATGCGAGAAACAAGTCGGAAAATGTCAGAAAGGACAAGGATCTTGAGCAAAATTAAAAAGAAATTTATAAAGCACAACGAGCACAAAAAATAAAATAAAAAAAGATGTCACGGCTAATCTTATGCCTCACGGGGACGCAACTAATCTAACCTTATGACTCAAGGGGCATTTTATGCATCGAAGAAAAATGGCAAAGCCAAATTAAGAGCAATAAATTCATTGCGTGAAGCGAACACAACGAAATAAAAAGAACAGCACATTACTGCTATTCCAGCGCGATTTTTGTGGTGAAGCAATTGTAAACCGTACTGTATCGACAGCACGCGTTGGGGCACACGTAAAATGAATAAAGCAATTTGGCCAAATCGAAAGTTACAGCACCGTGAAAGTGACCCTGGAAAGCACCTCGCCAAATATCGATATTCTGGCGAAGAAATCCTTCCCTCATCGATCTTCCCGGATGAAAAAGCTTAATAGAGGCCGCTGATCCCTGTGCCAAAATTAGGCGGGGAGAAACTTGGAGCGACCACAACCATTGAGAAGCGAGGCAGCTCAGGAGAGGCTTATTTCCTGGCGATTTTGGCGACCTACTGCGGGAAATTTCGCCCAAGTTCGCGGCAAAAATAACTCGAGTGGTCACAGCGATTATTTTCTGCTAACCTTTTTGCTTGATGAATTCCTGCTCTTGCAAGAGCTTACAATAGTTATTTATATTTGCGTCAAGAATGAACAGCGTGGGTCTGTTTCCATACAAAGGTTGGTCCAGCATTATTCAGCATGGTAGTTTATGAGTAAGTAGTACTTACCCACCATTAATGGAATGCTCTGAACTCGAATAAACAGTCTGTACGCGGTTCCAGCCGCACAGCTCCTACACGACTGGGGTAGTAGTGAGCTGGGCGATTCGCAGAGCAGGTAAAAAACTGTCAAGTGAATGGTATATAGATAACCCATCTGTAAACCACCATCCGGAAACCTGTTAGACCAGCTATGAGATTTATTCCTATCTACGTGTAAAGGTATTGTGGCTGACTCACGTCTAGCGATGATCTACGAATCATAGAGGGCGAAAAAAAGCTTTAATCCTAGGGAAACATTCAATATAGAGCTGCAGTTTCAGTGTACTACAAAACACCCCTGAAGAATATTGCAAACTCATAGGTACTACTACTTTAACGCCCGGTTTGTCCTTTGAAAATAATCCACTGGCTTCGAGGCAAAACTGAGCATAAAGTTTTCTTTTATTTTACGATGCTAATAATAAATATTACAATATAATATTATTTTCTCAGAACAATTCCGTTTAATTAGTTTATTTTCAAGTCACAGGACACGAAGTAATTTTCTCATCGCTTACATAACTTTTCCTGTTAACGCCAGACTAAGCTATTTCCATTATTCTATAATGCAAGAACTTGCTAGCAACAAACTCGAAATTTGTTCGTCTCTCGACCAACACAAAGTTATTTTGACAGGATAATCCAATTCCCTTTAGAGTGCAAAGTGCAAACTAAAGCCAAGTAAAAGTTTTATGAAGGAATAAATAAATAACCTTACCTCGACCCAACGCAATATACGCTGGGAACTCAGCCAGACAATTACTATGCAGCGGTTTATCTGAAGAAAGAGTGTATGTGATATTAAATGTAGCAGCGAGTAAGAGCTTCAATTAAATTCTGCATACGTGTGAGAATATGTCTCTTTATGTCTCTTTTTCAAGTGGAGAAATTATGCCAGCTGGAAAGAAAATATTCATGAAAAGAAAAGATCAACTCTAAGGTAGTAGAAAAGGCCTTCACTCGATACTTACTACCAAGGTAACCAAAGAGCAATACGTACGCTTATACCGGACAAATAATAATAATAAAGAGTAGCTAGAATATGTTTATATTGAATGCAGTACTAACAATTGGTGAAAATAACAGCTACTCGCTTCATAAAAAAATGCTGCAAAGGTAGCCAATGGGAAAACATCTTTTTTTTTTTTTCAGTCACATGGTAATGCAGAATATCCCCAAGACGCTTACACGCTATAACAATTAGTGAGGTAGTAAACAATATCACATACACAGCGTATGAAATGTATTAAAATAGCTACAGGAACGAAGCTAACTTTAAACAAATAACTACCGTCTCACAAACAGGTAGAATACTGCCACCAGTTTGGACATTTTTTGTAAATACTGTGCAGCTTTGCGCCATTCGCTTTTGGTTTCTACATTGATAGTACTTCATTTTCTGCGTGTACAGTATACTTGATAGGCGGGTGAATAATCTACTTACACTTCAGGAAAGTTAAAGCGTCCACGAGAAATGTGCAATATTCCACAACCAAATGAACACAATATTCTGGTAAAACCAGACCTGGACAGTACAGCCAAAAGAATATATAATAAGCTGGTAGAAATACGTCTCCACAGGACAGCGTGTTACAATATTACACACGCCCGATGAATACAATAAGCTGATGTTACCAGGCCTGTGGGGCCCACACCTCAGAGGAAGACGTCAAGGGGAGCACAATAATGGGCGGGTGAGGTGAGGTGCGACACATAACAGGCACAGCTGCTGCTGTCGCCTGCATGTGGAAGGCAATAGACAGCAGGCGAGACGGAAAGGTCGGAGCCATAGGACAGGGGAGTGCAGAAAGCCAGACGAGGTAACGGCGAGTGGTGGTAAAGCTTTAGGGAATTCGTCATTACAGGAGGAATAATGTGATCTGAGAGTGAAAAGTCGAATGGAAAGGTCGACCTACAATGCAATAAGACTGAAAGTAGTTTTAGAGGACATTTTTTAGCGCTAGACGTATGGATCTAGCGCGCATGATGTCTTCTTAAGTAGATCTATAAAAAAAAAATAGCGAGTCGCATACTAAAATCACTCATGAAGTATACTTAAATTATACGGAACAGAGTATAATAATGAACTATATACCTATAACAATACGATCTCTCTGGCTCCTCATCTCTGGTTAACGGTAACGACAACTAGCGATAATACACAGTAGGTATAGTGACTCGGTTACGCAGACGGTTGGATTCAGGATTTATACGTGAAACTTTCTTAAGTTAGACTATCCAGTATAGGTTATGAAACTCAAATCAAAATTTCTCTAGCTACCGGATATCTAGTGAAACCTTGCCGGAGTGTGTACGCCGCTTGCGGGCCTAGATAAATCGTAGTGCATAAGTAAGGTACGCTAGCTGTAGGAAACGTAATAAGAAATCCACGTGGCATTATTTCTATTCTACCAAAAATTCTTCTGCCGCCACATTCTTGACCAAACGAACTCGACATTTGAATCGAATTATAACGCCCGAAGCTTCTGGATGCAACTTAGACGATGCCATGTTGATACCTTTTTCAAGTTTTACACAAAGCGTCACTTTTTTATTATAATAAATTTAGAATTAATTATTTCTGGACGGGCAACTTACCTATTGAACTTACTAGTATACAAAGAAGGAAGATGGAGCGGCAGTAACACAGCGACTATTCTTGCTATTATTCTCCTGGTTTTACCCCCACCAATAGAGACCAAACAATTGAAACAAACAGTAGCAGATACCTGAGATAAGTAATGCAATAGTCTTAGCTATGTTGGAACTGTTCAGAAGAGCTTAATCAGAAAATTGAAGAGAAGAGGGAACTCGAGTTGGAAAGCAAAGAGAAACAAAACGCAGGGTGAATGAAACGTTTTACGTCGTTGTATAAGAAGCGTTGATGTATGGTCAAACCTATAACTTTTCGAAAGTACAACCTTTTGCAAATATTCCTGCAAAATACTGAGATTTTGAAAATGATGAAAATAAAGTTGAAAAATACGTCATAAAAAATCCCTCATTCCTAATATTTTTTTTTTCATGTTTACAGTTTTTCGTGCACTTCTCGTATCTACCCAAAACTCGGGCTGGGGGAGGACCCACAGTAGAGAGCAGTTGAGTTGTTGAAGGATTTGAAAGGATAATAATTGAAAGTTGCAAAATTGTAAAAAAAAATACAAAAGGTATGTGGCGGTCATGCGGTATATTGATTGGTTGCCCAAGCCTTTTGAGTTGTAAACTGAAATGATTGAGAACAGTTGGTGGTGGAAGGACTGAAATGGTTGGGTTATGGTATTCTGAAGTAACAAGATGAAAAGAAGCAACTAATACAGCAGAAACTCCTAATATATAGACCAACCTCTTACAAGACAAAACTCCTAGCAGACAAATATATATTTGAAACTCTGCACAAAAAACTCCCAAGAGACACAATTTAATATTTAGTGTTTGGCAAAACTTCAGCTGCAAGTATAAATCGGGTATTATTTTTAAAAATCTTTTTTTCGCATAACAAATCTCGTTGGTTTAAAAACTGCTATAGCTGCTAATGAAATGGTAATAAAAAATCATAACACTGCAAAACTATAATACTAATTGGAGGTTTGAACCTACCATTTTTTACCCATGCATGAATGAAAAAAGAAAAGTTTTGCACTGACTTAAATGAAGATGAATATGGAACGTCAATTCAGATCGCAGTTTTTTATAACTTAGGTCTGGCAACATGCCGCCGGTTATTCATCTAAATCCACCCCACGGGACAGTGAGACTCAGTTGCTTGAATATAAGCTCTGTATTTTACCTTGATCGACACTAGACAATGCCTCCTAGAAAGAGAAAATATGTAGCAGGAAGAAAATCAACGAGTACGTAATACAAAAAAGAAGGTAAGTTTTGACAAGACATTGTCCATTTTGGATATGCTCAGTGAGAGTATGAAGGTCTGCGATATTGCAAGGTGTTCCAACATGTCTATATGCAGTTCAGTACGATTAAAAAAAAATAAAAAATCAGAAAATTGTTTTTTTCAGAAAATAACAACCAAAACTAAAAAAAACTATAAAAGCAATAATTATCTGCCAAATGCTATGCATACTAAACACTAGATTGTCAAACTTTCCTAGTTACAGGTGCGCAACATTATCGCAGTATCCCCACTGCTGTTACAGAAAATTGCTGTTTTCTTAACAGATAAAAATTTCCAGTAGACCAGTCATGTCCGAAGCGAAACCCTCGATCGTCTATTAGCAGGATTTACTGTGCTCAATAGTGACAAAGAATGATAGAAAAACCATTAAAAATATTTTTTCTGTCGAGGTTGAGCAGTAACTGCGCCAAGAGAGGCTGATGACTTTAAAATCAAGTAAAGCGAAAATATCGAATCAGATTATGAGAAAAGCTTGCACGTGCAAACAGATTCATCTAATTTAGAAGTGAACTGAACCCTATACAGCAACTGTTGTGCTGCCCCGTCACAGCGAACGTGAAGATAAAAAATAACGTAAATATGCTCCGCTTAGCACACAATAGTCTCCACTAATTAAAAACGTACTGTTTATTATTGTAACAATATGGTATAAACAAATGAGTTACCGTACTGTGTGCACCATACGAACGTAATGTAATTCGCCTCTACCACGAAACAAAAATGCCCAATAATTCATACTAACTTGCTATTGGGTACAAAGGATTTTAAGGAAAAAATTGAATACCACCAATCGGAGAGAATAATATCATAAAACTACCTCTTACATATCACAGCATGGCAATATGAAGTAATTTAGAAAGATCTACGAAAGAACTCAAATTATTTACAATAACTACGACACAAGACAGAAGATTTTCCAGGTGAAGAATATAGTAACAGAAATGGTGAGTCTCACCATAGGAAAATTAAAAAAAGAGACGAAATCGTAGACAAATTCCGGAAGGCACAACAGAAGAGGCTAAAATTTTGAGAAACGACTGCATTTGGGAACAAAATCCTCGATACAACACACAAAAAAGCTTTGCGGAGAAGCAAGGAAAACACCCAGAAAGCAAAGCTCAGTTAAGTTTATCATCGCAATTTTTACGAGAGGGGCGACAATTAGCGCCGTAAAAAGTTACCTAAAAATTACTCGGCGAGATGATTCGGACAGAAGGGCAAGTCATATCTGCAGTTTATTTCCAGCCTTGAAATTCTAAAGCGACCAACTTCAAAGTAGCAGTCGTATTTACGACGGCCATTGAAGGCTGCTAACGATCCAACTTGTACCTTTTACGATTCTGACCTTAAAATGGCTCGAAACAAACGACGGAGCGGCGCTAAAGGCTTCCGTTTGCAAGAAAATTCGCTCAAGACAATCATTTCGTTTCTCGTTGGAGCAGCAGTGACTAACTGCACTGACCTCACTTAATTCTCAAGGCCAGGTCAAGCAGTGCAAAGCCTAAACCAAACTCAAGTTTCACAGTGATATAATTTAAGCTATTTGGAGCTATGACGACGAGCTGGATTGACTGTTCGTAAGCCTAAGACAAACTTGCAAGGCTTACTGCTCTATTTGAGGCTTGAGCGCTCCTTGAAGCCAAGCATGAAGTTTGTACAGATAAGAATACTGCATAAGGTAGAAGATTTTGATATTGTACGTGCTCTGTAGGTATAGCCAAGAATTCTTTAGTTCGTTTCAAGCCGTTGAAGCCGTTCGCTTTAATGTGAAAATAAGATGAACCTTGACAAAATTGCTTTCTTTCTCGCAGTCATTTTTATCGGAAGCAAATTAAGTCAAGAAAAGTAATAGATTGTGAGAAAGAAATATCATTCCCTTTTACTCTGGGAATAAGACAGCCTGCACAAAGCTTATTTATTTGTTCTCCCTTGGAGTAAGCTGGAAAAGAAGATAAAATATGCCCAAGGACATCTGGAAGTTTCTCTCGGGGTCTGAAATTAGCCGCATTCGTTAAATCGCAATGCTGATATTGTAGAACAAGTGAAGAAAAGTCTAACGGCACGTTTCTTGTAGAACTTAGAAATAGCTAATAAATTATCAGAATGTATACTGTAGAGGCTAGATGAACGTAATCAGCCAGTTTATTTCTCATGTACTTTAATTATACAAATATCTAACTCTTAATCAGGATCGAAGGTTTTCTGAAATATCCTTAATAGCCCTAGCTAACAGGTCTTGGTCGTCTTTGACGTTGTTTCACGATTACAGTTTCCGGTCAATGCAAAGAGTGTGCAAGAGATGTAGAGTCTCAATATAATGCACGGGTAACATTCAGAATAAATAGGTGTAGTAAGACGCCACTGTTATGTTATGGAACTAAGAACAGATATCGCAATTTTAGCTTATATATAAAATTACATTAAAGGCGTACGTTCTGCACGGCAAATATCTAGTTCGAATACTATGGAATTCGCTAACGCATTTTTGTACTTAAATATCTATCGGCACTCTGCGCTGCTGCAAAGAAAAAATAAACTAGAGCACTTTGAGAGCGTATATCTCCGCCAAACAAGGCAAAGGCAAGGAAAAATTTAAATTGGTTCTGAACCTGTCATTTTTTTTAACCAACACCGAAGTTCGATCATTGGTGCCTTTTGACGGTAATAACACGCAGCTTGTACAACTTTGTAGAAGATCCCTTCATACGTTTCGAGTTATACTACTAACAAACATTCTGAGAAACCTTAGACAAACACACAAACAGAACAACCGATCATCATCAAAATTAAATCATT
The DNA here is from genome assembly GCA_001587735.2 of Parhyale hawaiensis. Lineage (NCBI taxonomy): Eukaryota > Metazoa > Arthropoda > Malacostraca > Amphipoda > Hyalidae > Parhyale > Parhyale hawaiensis. Next base: position 2,810,359 of record LQNS02015106.1, read on the forward strand.
TAAGTCGTTCGACATAGCTAACAATTCCTGCAAGTTTCATAAAGATTCGTTCATTACTTTTGAGTCATTTTTCTCACAAGTATATAAAATCAAACACGGAGACATACAAACGAACGAACAGATCATCAAAAATTTTGGTCATATACTCTTCGTAATGTACCTAACAACTCTAGTCAGTTTCATAAAAAACAGTGGATAACTTTTTGAGTTATGGTACTAAGAAAAAGTAGGCAGATAAATTAAGAAACGGTCGAGCGGATTTTCACCAAAAGTTAATCATCTGTTACTACTAGCATGTCTAACACTAACAATCCCTGCAAATTTTGTAAAGATCTGTCCATAACTTATTGAGCTCGCCTGATTACAAACAGCCAAACAGACAGACAAACACGGCAAAAACATAAACTCTTTGGCAAAGGCAACAAATAAACGAATAAAAATCCGGCACGTTGGCGACGGATGGTATTCGAACATTTTTATGCAAACTCGTCTGATGTTATACAATACTCGATGCTAACTTATTGAGGACAACTTCTGTTTCAAAAAAAAAAAAAACATCACACCCACTGTCACGTAGCCGTCATAAAAATCATTCGTCGCATCACACCTGTAATCTACATTTAAAACCATTTAAAACTTAGAAAAGATTGATTCATTGATATATGAAGGATTTTTTTATTGGCATAGAGCAGTAATTCACAACGTTTTCGCACTCGCAACCTTCACACACAAAAGGCTGAATAATCACGCAATCAACAACCACCGGTAGTTATAATTATATATTTCATTTTCTGTAAGGGAGAACCTGAAAATATTCAATAAGTTTGTTTTCAGAATTTAAGCCACTTTGGCAGGGCCTGGCAACCCTCTGCTACGGCTTCACGACGCCCCCGGTGGGGAGGGGGGGGGGGCGGCACTGTTCAGGAATCACATGCAGGAACAGAGAGTAGTGAGAGCATTTTTTTCGAGAGCTCACTTCGCGCTCTAGTGTTCTTTGGAACTAAATCACAGTAATTCGCGTAGTGTATTTGTTTTTATATATTTATTTATAAACGTTTTCCAGTGACGCTTTCTTTTACCGGGCGAAAATCAGGGCAGATTGGAGAGTGTAGCAGAACTTAGGTACTCCAAAAATGAATGTACTACTTGCTTTACCAGATGTGAAATATCAGTATTGAAGACTTCCTAAATACTTTTTTAGCAGTATCATGGATGCGCATAACGGTCGTTTTCAAAACAAAGGTTTTAGCCGTTCAAAAACTTATTTGGGGTTACAGCTTCCGGGGCGCCTCAGAAGCTAAAACTGCGAAACAGCTACTGAGCAGCCAAAGATTTTGTTACAGTTTCTCATCATATCAGAGTTAATCTGCTCCGAACTGACGGTGTGTAAGTTGAGTAGAACTAGAACATCGCCGATAAAGCGTTAAAGGCGAGCCCAAGCGAGCGACATCTTCGCTGATTTCAACGGGACGAAATTGTCAGGTCATCAAGCTTGGCATATTTTAAAGCACAAGTTGCGGGGAAAGTTCGTGCAGTTATAATGCCTTAGGGTAAAATTGCTACAAGTTGCATGAAACAGAATTACAGAAATAGAAAATAGTACTTTAAAAATTGCATAGCTTCTCATTCTGTCTTTATTTTTATTCCCTGTACCTAATACTCAGCGACTGAGTTTTGTACAATTTGTAGCTTATTAACGAAACTTAAGCAAGTATGTTTGTGCTCGCTGATATTGTTGTACCCTATATCGAATTCCTTACGGTACTTCTGACATTACAGATAGAATCACAACAATTTAGCATAAGCTTCTTCGAAAAATTTAGGTGTCACATTCCGTATTAATGAATTATAACAGAGAAAACTGGAATGTATATACGTTGCTTCTCGAACGCGGGGAAAAACATTGGCGTAGACCTACCCTGACTGACTTACATAGCAGACAACTTTTTTTTACCGAATCTGGTAGAGCATTTAGGGCCAAAGTGCCAATCCCAGCAATTTTTGCTTCTCGTCGACATGCGTTACACCAACCAATAGTAACCTAGTCCACCATGACCACGTCTACTGTAATCTATAGCTCGCCCACCGTAACGTAGATCACGACAACCTAGGCCATCGCAATCTCGCTCACCGTAACGTGACCCAACGTGACTAGCTCGCCGTATCGTCACGTGACTTGGTACACGTAAGCTAATCTACAATAGGCTAAAGGAACGTGATGCAAAGAAGCAAAAACAGATCTATGACAATCCACAATAACCAGAACTATCACGCGTATCATAGATGAAGCACCTAAACAGCACCGCGCTAATGCTGTATAACGGAGACATTGATGTCATAGGCAAGGAGAAGTACGGTGAGGGATCCTCAAATTGACTCTCATGCACCTTGGACTGCTCATTTCTCCTGCTCTTCACGCAATTAGATCTTCAAAATTCTATAATTATATCAAGGCAAAAGAAAATCTATGCAGAATGCCCACTGAGCGACTTTACATTACCTTTATTTTATTTTTCCCCCGATTCTATTCAGACCTACGCGACTATCAATGACGAAAATTTACGAAAAAAACACGACGTGCAGTCAAGTTTCATAAACAGATCGAGAATCAGCGCCCTATTGGAAATGAGGAGCAGTTTTCAAGTCGGAGCCGCAGTAAAATATATACATTTTTTCCACCCTTAGGTAACTGAATCCAAAGCAAGAGGTCGAGGCGGCAGGCAGGATGGGAAGCCTGCAATGGAGCAGCAGGCTATCTGGCTAATGTTGTATAGGGCGATGGGGAGCCGTGGGAAGCAGCTGCAAGTCTATAACAGCTCGCCTCTAACGGGCGATGGAACAATAACGGCCGTTCTGGTTATGAGCGAAGGATTAGGACAAACCTTAACATAGCTCCAGATTCTCGTTATCTGAGCATCTCCAAATTAGGGGGATTGTTGTGATACAGCCATAGACAGCTTAGAGACGGGTGATGAAAGTAAGGATACAGATAGCCGAGGTCTATCATAGGTATTTTTACACGAGAAGGTGGTGTTGTGAGTCGAATAATTATCAAAGATTGAAAGAAATTAAAACTCACTAGAGGTTATTACCTTGGCAACAACCTGTATTCATAAGACTGACTCTATCATGAGTACAAACGACTTGCAGCTCGCTAAGGGGATTAGATTTCAAAATATTTCCTGCATTCAGAGACGCAAACCGAGTAAAAAAAATTGTTTTAGTCAATAAATTGCATACATCAGCTGCATGGCTAATAAAAAAAAAGTTACCTTCATGAATTCCTGACCGCAACATAAAAAAAGTTACAGAAGAAAGACTTCAGAACCAAAATACAAGCTTCTATTAAAAATTCGTAAAAGCTACAACGTTAAAACAAATTAGTCCTATCCGTCTCAGGGCTTAACTTTATTGCCGGCGCGCGTTTGAATGACTTTTCCCAGGCTTTGTACCACCAGCGATAAAAGAGAATACCCTCGTGTTGCAAGAAATACCTCAGCGAATCCCACTTCAAATTCACGGCCATGCAAAAAGCAATCACCAAAATATTACGCGGTCCCTTGACGAATTCCTGTCCCTTTCACAGTGGTCAAAGGCAGTCAGGCTGCATTGCGGGCACATCCTCCCTCTTCTTCTTCCTCCTCCAACAAAAAAAAAAAGAGAAGAGACGAATTTCAGAGGAGAGTTGGTTGCGTTTCGTCCATTCCCTTGCTGGCGAGTAACGCAATTTCCAGAGCCACACCGCAAATTTGGAAGGCAACGTAACGCAATAACGGCGAACGTTGCGAGTCAGAGGTACCAAGCATGGCACTCAATGGCCTGCAGATTACACGGCCAGCCGAGCAACGTTACAAGAGCTGGATTGTGCTTGCGTGACTTGAGCTATTAGGAACAGGGACTTGGGCTCAGCAGCTGCAACCATCGGCCACAAACAAACGACGGGATGAGCAGCGCTCGTCAAGCCGACGGCGACGTGGAACATCTCTGGAAGGAGCGGCGTTGGCTGTACGAACTGTGCTACAATCTCACTAGGGGACGAAAAATTTGAAAGCGATTGAGGTTTCACAGATTGGCGCGTCAAAGTCGAACTAAGTGAAGCCCACTCTGCTTGACTTGTGCGGAACTGCCGACAGTAATGTTGGCCCCGCCCCTTTGAATCGTGTTGCATGTGTTAAACGCAAGCTAAGTACAACTGAGACGGCTGGAAATTTCACTTTGCAAAGGAGGAGTGAGTTTCCGGTTGTTTCTAGGGTAGTTAAGGGTTAACGTTTAAAATTCGACTGAACTAGGTGAAGCCAGCACACTGGTCCGAAATTCTAGACAAGTTAAAAATTAAACGCTCAATATGGATGTGACACCTTTGGTAAGCTTCCATTTTGGGATCAACCATTCAACTCTTCAAAGTTCAATCTACCATTTTTTTTTTAATGAAGAACGCCACACTACTCCACGCTTTATCTTTTTATGCCCATATTTTTAATCATAAGTTCCCGTACGAATAGCACTATTTCTATAATGGCGTGCGTGACCATTGAACATAAAATTGTTTACATTCCTTTTAAATATTAATATTCACAGGATGAGTACCACTGCATGGAAGACTGACCGAATGATCAACGTGGGCATGGAAATGTGAACTGAACTGGAGTATTGCGTGGTCAAGGAGGATCGACATCAAATTTATTTGGACATATTATGTATTTAAACACTATACATGTTACTTTATAAATCTTACCAAGCTGAGAAAACTGAAACAATTGCCGAAATCACACGGAATGTCTCGTGGGAGGCCTCCTATTATTCACTTACAACGAAACAAGACAACCAATTCGTATATTTAGGATTTCATCGCTCATTACGACTTTCGAACAACATCTCCTGTATCGGACTGAACGTAAAAAATCAAATAGCTTAGATACAGCAAAACACGGCTTCAAATACAAGTATACAAGTGGTTATTTTTGTATTCAAAGTACGGTAACGTTTTTTCAGCTCAAAAACATTTTGGGTGAAGTTGGGAATAGCGCCATGCCTACGAAATTTGATAAAAAAAGGTAAACGTTCATCACATTAAACAATATCTGTTAAAATGTAACGCTAAAAAATAAGTAGTGTGTATAACTTACTCTGCGGACACGATATTAAGGCGCTCGCATGCTAACCAGAGATGTCTCGTACATCGTCTGATTAAAGAAATAAACTGACCTCCTGAAAAGTATCTTAAATATTTGTACGTCTGGAAGTGGTAGACGCGGTTAGTTTTAGTTGATTGAGATGCAGTCATCTGTATGGTGTCTAAAGTTTAAATGCATTATACTTAAATTTAAATACTTAAAATTTTAAAGCAAATATTTAGACTAATTGAAAATTAGCATTAATTTAAAGAAGATGACGCCAAATCAAAGGAACGTCAGATACTGTACTTCCTCTTTCAAGACTAAATGAAAACCGACATCAGGAATACATCAAGATAAGAAGAATGTCCTTTATCTACCTCCTGAAAAGTAATGATCTCAAACTACCTGCATGCCAACTACTTGGGACACTTAAGTCGATCACGAACACGTCAAGATTAAAGAGACGAAAGTATGTACTGCCATTACCAAGAGCATTGACTTCAGAAGCTGCGTCAATTATTTCATAAAACTTTATATTAAGAATCCTTCAAGGTACATGTAATTCGACAAAGTGCCCCGCTACGGCCATATGCCACCTTTGAGAGAATATAATTCACCACTCAGAAAGTTCTGCGGAGGCAGAAAATTCTGCACTATAAGATTAATAAAATGCCTAAAACTTAAAGACACGAAGCAGTTGAACTGGAAATCTAAACGCAAAAAGGTACTCGGGTGAAGCTGACATTAAAATTTGCTCCCAATTACATTCGCATTTCGTGAAGCTCTTCCGAGGACAAAAATCCTGGACCACGATAAACAAAACGCCTCACTGTTAAAGACAATATGCTGGCCTACAACATTGAAAACCTGGAAATGTACGCGTAACGCTCACATTTTGTCACTTTGTATTAGTGACACTAAGTGAATTGATGATGGCAAATCGTTTTGAGCACGAAGCATCTGTAGACAACATTTTCCTTTAATTAAAGCAACACCTCACCATGACATCTCTTCTGTCAGCAGCTTGGGGCTTCGAAAAATAAACATCACCGTAAAATATCAAGCCCCCAAATTTTCGATAGTTTTTCTACTGCTTCAAACGCTCATCAAACGCAGACCGTCAGTGCCAATCCTTTTGAGATCTGGCCAGTGTATCCAACTCTACTCCATCACTTGCGAGAGAATCAAAACATTTATCCGTTGTCATGTGATCCTCCTCAATCTCTCGCACTTTTCGCTTCACGACTGATTGCTGGAGCGCTTCTCCCGAGTTCCACCCTGGAACAATACGAAGTGCCTACAGGAAGTTCCAGAAAAGAAGGACTTTTGGAAGACCAAAGGTACGGCGAGGGAGATGACAGGCGACACTTGGGTGCAAAGAAGTAGAGGAACACTGAACCGGAACATGGAGCGTTTAGGGATCAAGACAGGGGGACAAGCGGCGGATGATGAAGCTGCAGCGGTGCTTTTACAAGCTGCGATAAAAGGTCTCGGGTATAGACAAGTAAAATATTAAGCGTGAATGCGCAATATCGCCGTCCACGGAAGTTCTTTTTTTGCAATGAACTGCAGAAAAACTTTTACATGAGGCAAGAAAGAGCCTAGGTATAAGGTAAATAAACGACAAAATGTTTAAGCAAAACTTATCATGCCAAGGCTCATGGATTAGTGTCGGAGAGCTATTGCAATACATAATCGAGAATGATAGAGTCGTAAGCTTACGATAAACTACAGTACTCACGGAAGCCCACAGTTCACAGCATAACACTACATCACACGCCGATAAGCACTAAGCAGTCTATAGCAGTAGAGTGCATCGAACAGACACCGACCTTCGGCATGAAATGCGGACACACGATCAATATAATGTTGCCTAGCCAGCACAGCTTTCGCAACGGTACATGCACACTGTAAAACAACAATTACTGTACAAGGTGTCCACTCGCTCGAATATACAAATATTTCAACGCAGAGTACAGGAGAGAATGACAAAAATATGTGTAGTTAGATTACTTAACAGTACTGAAATAAAAAATACATTTATGACTGTTACTTCTTTGGAGTGCAGAGCTTATAGTGAAGATCAACGGCTATATTAGAGATAAAAAGAATCAATTAACGGGTATATAAAACAACTACACCAAAGGCATCAGCTGGAATAGATGCGATGTCGAGCTGTGTTATAATTGCACAAACATAAGGAAATTAAAGTGCTGGAAATCACACAAAGAAAACGATCTCGTCAAAGAAAAAATAGAAACGCTTCAGGCACGGGGTTGGTAACAAGTTCCCTCGGCTTTAAAGAAGAGAATAAACGATGGGAAATTTAATCGATTTCGGTGTAATCTCGGCCCGTTCTTGCAGTGACTTACGCGCGTCTGATGATAGTGCGCAAAAGCTACAAAATAATTGAAATTAATAGTTCAATTGGTCATCAAAAACAGACCGAAATTCAAGACTAAGTCACTTTAAATATTCAAGAGTTTAGGGCTAGGCATGCTGAATATAATTCACAACAAATATAGCAAAGGGAACAGTTTCACCTGGCATTTTTGCGGAAATATAATAGGAACAATACTATTGTAATCAACTCGCTTGCTTAGGCCTTCATATTAAATATGCGTAACTGGAAATGATATAAAACTTTACGCGACTAAACACAGGACAGACTCATTGCCCCTGTGGGGTTAGTAGAACTAAGCGCGCGTGTCTATGCGTGTGTGCGTTTTTTTTTTTTTTTTCGAACAGAATAACAGTTTTACAATTGCAGCATCAACGCTCTCAGAAGAGCGTGAAGTTCTTCGATAGCGGACATACAATAGTGATTCCAAAAGTAATGCCCCCTTTTTTTTTATTCAGCCCGAAGGGATACGAGGGGATTGCAAATTGCATTGTTATCTTGACTGAACTTACGCACTCATGACCTGAATGTTTCATTTCTCTGTTGAAAATATTGACGGTGTGACATTCTTAAGAAAGCAATCACTGTCGTGGATGAGCGTAAGAAGCAGAGATGCGTCATTGAATTCCTCCATGCATCAAAAAATGAACAAATTTGTCAACAAGTTTTCCACGAAAACGATGCAGTTGATGCCAACAGTTACGAAATGGGTTCGTCGACTTCAGAGTGGCGACAATAATGTGAAGCGACGAATTGAACTCCGGACGCCATGCACAGCCACAACCCCGGAAAAAATCCTCCGTACCGATAGGTGAATATCGGTGAATGAAATTCGTGTCCAGTTGGAAGCAGAACTATGGAAACTATGTTGGCATCCCTAGTGCTATGTGGGTTCCACGAATGCTGGCGCAGGAGCAAAATGACTACATACAGGAGGTCAGTTAAGGCTCTCGTTCATCGCTGGCACATGTGCATTGAAAATGGTGGTGACTACATAGAAAACTCAATTCTGGAGCACAAACATTGCACATTTTAATGGTGCGACTTCCGTCTTCGTAGCTCTTCCAATGGTGAGTTACAAAATCGGAGGCATCACTCATTAGTGCCTTTTGGACTTTACACACTGCCGCAAAAAAAAAAAAAGACTCACGGCCCAGGAAAGCCACTTTCAGTCTACCAGGTCATCACATTCGAACATTTTTTTTTCTTCAGCGTGTGTACGGGGCTAATTTTACAAGCTCAGTACTACACAGACACTCAAAAGAGTTTTCTACATTGGCCCTCAATCGCGACAATATCGTGCTTTCAATACTTGCTTCTCACAAAAAATATTTACAGAAAAAAATATTTCATGTATCATACAAAGCTACACGTACATAGACGACGCTCTGGTTAGCAGAAGGAAATTGCTTCCGCAACAAACAATACGCCTTTATTACCAAAATAACTCGTTCGAAGTACTATGTTTTACTGCGTAGAACTAGCATTTTTAGTCCTTCATCCTTTCGCTGAGGAAACTTTGGCCAGTGAAAATTTAACACTTTGAAGTTTGGCTTGTTCGGTACTTCAGACAGGTACGCTGGATCCGACCGCTGAGTTGAGTTTTCGGCGTGACCCGTAGTCCCTTCGCCTAGGGATTTCCTGAAACTAAAGCTTTCTCCGTCCAGTAGAGTATTCAGCGAGCTCAACGCAATCGGGTCACTTTTAAAACTTGCAGCCCGATTCGGAGTGGCGAAGCCATCACTCAAACTCCAAATTTTTCCTACTGATCAAACGTGCTGTTGTTTTCACCAGAGTATATTTTCGTCTATGCTCACAGATAATTACTTTTATCCGTCACTGATGGTTTCTAAAAATTTCAGTTTCAGAGAGAGAGTAATCAAACACTGGTAAAGCTTTAGGATATGACAAACACAGCAAACATTTTCAAGGGTAGAAACAGAGCGCTGGTGTTGAGTATTAAAATCTCATACCAGGGTTTACAGAAGTCCACAAAGTTAAATGTGAATCGTTCTAGCAAGTATCTTGGTTTCAATAGCCACGGAGTGCTTCATGATGCAGCACAATATTTGCGTTTTTTTTTTTGTGATCGCATGTGGAAAACATTGGCGATGTATCGTTAACGCGCAGCTTGCCTCAATTTCCTCCACGAACAGTTGTCCGCACTTCATCAACACTGCGTAGCGCGTGCCACGTTAACGTACTTCCTCTTCTACAATCTTCACATTTTCCCGCTCAGTGACATCCAACCAACACGGCTCGGGACACCACCAGTTAAGCTATGCGAACCTCGTTCCACTCATAATTATAATTACGTCTCTCACATGCATAGAGCAAAATTTGAAATTGAATTCGATCCGATACCCAACACACAAAATCTGAATGCAGACCTCCAAGTTCTACAGCTGACGGCGAAAACCCACTATTTTGGGAAAATTCCGAAGAGAGGTAGTCGCACTCCACAGTAAAGTTCCATTGTGACATTAACACGGGCCAGTTCAGGCATATTTTCTGGGCAACAAGAAGGATCTGCAACCGGCACATATAGTTAGCGCGCTTTCTTGCTGCCCTCCGTGAGCACGTTCATTAAAAAACAGCTCATTTCTGTCAAACAAATTTTCCCATAAGCATTAAGTATAAGGAACTAAATACTAACTAGCGGTGTCAAGCCCGCTGCAGAGGCCAAATTATAAAGGTCCAAAATGGCTTAAAATCTAAGCTGCCATTGCAAAATTCTTCTACGGCAAGTGCCAACTGCACAGTTTGGAATATCTCTCTTAATTTCGAGGGAGTTTTAGCTCGCAATAAAGTACCGGTGCATTTTATTGCGATGTTCAAACACGCTAAGATGCAGTCACGGTCACAGAAACTTTTGTTCCAGGAAAGTGAAACGTTCTTTTTTTTCGACTCTAGTCAGCAGCGGGCTTAAGAATGAAACTCGGACGTAATTAGAACTGTGGTTTGTAGTCCGAGTCTCAGTTTTTGCAATAAAAAAGTCGCATAGATGAACACTCGTAGCAACAGCTGCTGCTGTCCGAAAGGGTTCAATAGATTACAAATAAAAGAGACGACAAAATAAAAAGAAAGCCACTAGCATTGCAGCCAGAGTAACTATACAAAGGAAACACACGAAAAATGTATTTAAAAGAGAGTTTACGGTACACGTACAGGGCATGCATCCATTCAGAAGACTTTCGTTCCAAACCACTCATGTAAGCTATAAAAAAAACGGGTTTTTACAGAGTAGGACGATGATATGCAGCGCTAGATAAGGAAGCAGGAAGCAATTACAGCAGAGGCCGGGCGGAGAAAATTCTCATTCGAAAACACTGGAGTGCGTTAATCAAAATGAATCAAAAGAGTGATACATTTTGGGAAACGGGAATGATGACGGCCTGTAACATAGGTGCTTTGTTGCAGCTAAGCATTCCGAAACTCATCAGACGTTAGTCCATCAGCAAAATAGTTTTTTTCAAAACAGCTTCAATTTACAAGAAATAACCTCCAAACACTAGATAACGACTGGGCGAATAAGCTCGGGTTACTTTAATAGGGGATTAATCAAAAGCAGTTAAATAAAAATGCTCTGCTAGCGGTTTATGCCCATGAAGTATTCCATCGCCGTGATTGTCGTTATTAGTAGCGATTGTAGCATTGTCCAGAAATCTCCAGGTGCCACAAAGGCTGAGGTACGCGATGAACAAGCTCTGTTTGAAGTAAGGAAGACAATCTGTAGAATCTCTTAAAGCCCGTAGACTTCACCTGTAAGAAAAACCAAAAAATTCTGGTACCTGACGATTTGCAGGGACTCGGCAAGAACAATATTCTACGTTTAAAAAAATACCACTCTACACCAAATGAAAAACAGAGAAGGACGGGTTTATTTTTCTAAGGTAAGAAAAATATAGAGAAAGGGACAACTCGAGAGCAGGTGAGATGCAGGGGGATCAGGCGATTGATTGCTGATGACACACGGAAAAAGCGTCCGCGAGTTTTGGAAGTACGATGACAATTTTCAAAGGAATGCAGAGAGCGCGAGAGTTTTTCTAGATACGCTGCTGTCGAAAGGGAAGAGATGGTGAGGAAATGGACAGTGCAGAACTATGAAGACAGAGATAACAGTAGAACGATATTTTCAAATGAATGAAATGGCATGAACGCAGTTGCTGAGAGGGAGTAGATGATAAGGAAATGGACTTGGCATAACTATATGAAGCCAGGGAGAACCAGTACAATATTTTCAAAGGAACAATATGGTATGAACGAAGTTGCCGAAATGGAACAGATGACCGAAAAATTGGCATTGTACAGCTATGAAGCAATGACACTTTCGAAATATGAGAAATTCCAAATGAAGCACGAGCTACCTAAAGGAACAGATGAAAAAGATATGGACCCATGACATACTAGTTTTAACTTAATAATAATTAACAAAAAAAGGGCAATAATGAAACTGGCAATATCATAAAATTTAAAACTAATGTATAGTGGCGTGAAAAAATTTGAGGAACAGTGAAAAGAGTTCAAGAAAATCGTTTGACATGAAAAAACGTAGAACACAAACACAGCTGTGCATTACAACATGACTTATTCAAGTATAGAGCATTTTTAATAAACAAAGTTTGAGAGCATTTCACTCACTTATTGAAGCAACAACAATGTAAAGAAGGAAATCTTGCCCCAGTGCAAAAATTATGGAACACCTCAAAAACTGTCCAAACAGTCAAAAGAAAACAAAAGGAACAAATTATTAGTGAACATTCCCTTACTATCATAACTGCTGTGCATATCAGACTGCGAGATCTGATCAGTTTATTGCGAAATGAGGGAGTTACCGCCCCCACTTCTCCTGGATTATCCTCCATAATTCTTCCGTATTTTGGGGGTTCTTACCGTGAGCTCTGTCCTCAATCATCTTCCAAATGTTTTCAATTGGATTCAAATCTGGGCTCTGGGACGGCCAGTCCATAACTGAGAGGATTTGCTGTTCAAAGAAAGCTTTAACCTTTCTAGCGGTGTGACAGGGAGTCTTCCATGAAAGGGGGGGGGGGTACAAACTTGTGGCATGTAGGTATAGAAACAACGCTGCTGTAACATCTGTTTATAAACTCATGCATTGATGTTGCCGTGTAAGCGAACTAGTGGTCCAGGTTCATCAGCACAAAACACTCCGCAAAGCATCACGCTTCTTCCACCAAATTTCACAGTTTTCTTGACACACTTCACGAATAGTCTTCCTTTTACTTTGCGCCTTGCATATGATTTCGCGTCAGATCCGATGACGTTGAACTTTGATTCGTCACTAAAGTGCACCCTAGACCACTGGTTCATCAGTCCAGACGACATGTTCCTGAACAAACTGAAGCCTACCTTTCTGATTTTCTTTTAAGAAATTAAGGGCTTGAAGACAGGGACGCGGGCTTTCAAGCCAGCACGTTAAAGCCTACGCGAAACAGTGGACCGAGAAGCAGTTCCTCCGGAGATAGTCTTAACCTCACGTGAAATATCTGCCGCAGACTTGAAACGGTCCCTCATACTCATTCTGACAATCAGCTGGTCTTCTTTTTGAGTGAACTTAGGCGGCCACCAAGTTTTCTTTCCAGCTTCTACGAATCCAAATTGCTTATATTTAGCAATGATATGTTGAACATTAGTCGAGACATACCTATCATGGCAGAAATCTCCGACAGCGATTTGTCATCATGATGCAAGGACAAAACACAACTTTTTCTTCAAAAGACATCTTAGGTTGTAGCAGGGGCGACATGATTGCCCTGTCTGGTTCCAATAATGCACCTACACTAAGAAACATCATTGGAGGCTTTTTTTGAGGTGCTCCTTAACTTTTGCAGAGGGACAAATTCCCCTATTTGTTGTAATGTTGAATTATTCTTCAGCAAGTGAGTGAAATGCTTTCAAATTTTTAATTAAAAATGCTAAATAATTGGATGAGTTATGTTGTAATGCACAGCTGTGTCCGTGTTCTACTTTTTTCACAATAAACGGTTTTCTTGAACACTTTTTACTGTTCATTAAATTTTGCACGCAACTGTAAGCAATTACTTGAAGGAAAAGACGAGGCTTGCAAAAGGCATCATACCTACTTTATATAATAGATGTGAAGCTGTGAAAATAAGAGGGAAAATGGTAAGAAATTGAAAGAAACACGCAGTTGGTAATGAGGAAGAGAAGAGGGCCAGCGCATAAATTGGCAAACACTTAATTTACCTAAATAATACTATAATACATACAATATATTATAACCTTTAACATTTTGCTAGAGCTTCTGCAAGTTGAAAACTGTCAAAATTAAGTCAAACTCAACTAATGCCAAAATATATGGAGCAGAGGCTACTCAATTCGGTATTTTTCAAACCAGCTTGACTGAAACATTACAACGGGTCTCGAGCTACGGCACGCCTGGAGGCAATCCCTCAATAGCCTCAAGTCGGGTGGAGCCCCGACCACTACCTGGACCTCATCCAAAAATCTCTCCAAACTAACTATAAGGGTAGTAGTGGATGTGCATGTTCAGATGATCCTCCAGTGCAACTGTAAGTGTAGTAGAAGAACTGATCGTCAAAGTATCCAAAGGAACTCTCAAGTTTAGTAGTGGATCCAGCTGTCGAATATTACTGGTAATTTACAGACACCCTCTCAATTGTCATGTTAGTAGTGGTCGCGAATCTGCTATAGTGGAGGATACATTGCACATGGCTGTTCAAATTTTCAATATACAAGGTCACTGGCGGCGGTAGCTGCTAATTTCAAACAGGCATGATCATCATCCGCAGCGAGAAGTTCATAAAAAAGGGGGCTACTGTTATTAATATTAAAAAACTTCATGCCCGGGCCACCACGGAAAAGTAGAACAACCCAAATAAAGCATTTTGCACCACCGGGAAGCCCAAAACGCTGCTAAAAAAACACAACAAAGCGCCATTGAGAGCTCACTTAAACGCTTGCAGGCCAACACGACAGAAAGCCGATCCCGGCAACGAATTTCAAACCCAAGCAGACAACGGCACGAAGCACCGACAGAACTGACGAGTTCGGCATCTAACCCTCTCCGAAGTGACTGAGTGCGCGTCAACCGCAGCACGCGTCCTCCTCCCAAAGACCTTGAAGGCAGGGACAGAAGAATACAACCAATGTCTTTCAGTGTTGTAAACCTTATAAAACATACAGAGTCCAGCCACTTTTCTCCTATGAGACAGATTCACTAATCATTTTTAGCGCACAGCTTTCTGGCTGAACAAACAAGTCGGTCAAGCAAACGCAAGTGACTGCAAGCAGCTGAAGCCCAGATCGGTGAGCAATACTCAAACACAGGCAGTAAAAAAGCATAAAATCATCTGCGGACAACCTCACTTTCACGAACCACAAGATCAGTTTACGCAGGAGCCCAATCTTACTGGAAGCACGTGACACCCGTCGCCTATTATGCGGCACAAAAGTAACTTTCTCATCAAAGACAACATCGAAAATCTCCAAGGAGCTAGACTCCTGAAGCGAAACGACATCTATCGTCAGATGTGGATGGTGCGGTAAAAGGGTACGAGACCGACTGACTATCATAGACCTGGTCTAACTGGCATTCAGCTTCATACTCCAGCTCGAGCACCATGCACGAATGCGCGACAGATCTTTATTCAGCGACTGCATGGGCGACATTGTTACACATTCTGGGGGCACGTATCACTGCTTCCTGGAACGCTGCCTCTGACGATGCTGTATCCTCTCATTCACACACTTAGCCTCGGCTCTATGATCCACATACGTCTGCCACCACGTGCGGTCACGCGAACACCGCCAAACCTGATACGCCAAAAGCCAACCGGCGCTGGTCGTCAAACCCCAGTTTGTACCCGAGACCTCATAAGCCTAGTCCTCTTCGGGACAAACCACTCCAAAACAGACACAGTCAAGTCGTTAAGCTTAGAGATAAGATCCTTACTGCAAATATTCAGGCGCCAAGCTAACGCTCTAATGCTCCAGTAATAACATCTCAGTTAGCCCTGCTCTGAACAAATAACACTCTCCTGGTGTCTACCACAGGAGCAACCTGGTTCAGGTCCGAGGACACAAGATGTGAGTGGTCTGAAGTGCCAAAAGAGGAGCCAACTGACACGATCATCAAGCCCGGAACATCAGTCATGACGAGGTCGAGAGCCGAGACAATTGCCAGCACTATGCGTGGATCCACGGACTAGCGGCACACAACTAGATACGGTGCAAAAGTCTAACGCAGCCTCACCATGGCCACCAGTCGGTGACACAGATCTCAACCAGTCCTTGTGGAGTGCATTGACATCCCTCACAAAAACAAACGCTGAATTAGGATCCGTACTCTGGAACGAGGCCAGAGCCGTCACCAAATAGTCATACAGAGAATTATCAGTAGTAGGGATCCGATATAACGAGAGTAAATAAAAATTATTCAGACGGCCATACGCCTTCACAACTATGATATTATGACAGGTACGTTCGTTCACACTGACTGCCAGTCAGCGCAGAAAAAACTCCGGACATAGACGGCCATACCGCGAAAACCAGACCCCGATCAATATGGCCTGCGAAAAGGGGGTTGAAAACCTGCCAAGGCAAGCTCTGCGTCGTGCCTCCTACCCGTCACCAGCGTCACAGAACAGCACACAGCATCAACACAACGGGACACAAAGCCAAGCTCCATGAGATTCGCATACAATTCAGTGATATTGTAATAAAGGAGACGACACCCCCGAGCCCGACCCGGTCCCGGGTTGCTCTCAACATCACCACAAAAAAGTAGTAAAAAAACGCAGATAGAAATAGAAATGTACAGAAAAATACAGAAATGTACAGAAGCATACAAAATAGAAGAAACAAATTCCATAAAAAGATGATTAGCATGGGCAGAAGTGCGGTCCCCTCGGCAGAGCTGCATACCGAGCAAGCCTAGTGCAACCCCCCACGTTCGCCAGGTTAGTATGGGGCACGACAGTCACAGTGGACATGTGGGTGACACCACCAACCTCCCATGGCCCTGCCGCTCATAGCACGGGATTAGCACAGTAGAGGGAAAAGGAAAAAAGTAGAAGAAAGAAGAAAAAAAAACGTCTCGATTGTGCCATTGAGAGGTCGGAGAGGGGCTGACTGTTGAATGCCGAGCACACGGCTAGATTTATTTCCTCATCAGGCGTGCCGTTGAACTAAAAAGATCTCCTCCGCCTTTCGAGCGGCTTTGACTTAAAAAAAAAAATGTCTGCCAGTTCTGTTTGAAATTTATAGTCAGTGTATATAATAGGGATCTTTGATTCAATTTCGATTGATCATTCTGTTGTTTTGAAGCATAGCAGAGCGATATTAAAACTTGCGATGAATTGAATAACGATTCTAAAACATGGAGCAGTCCCTTGTAAATGAGGTCTCAGCAAATGTTGCAGAGCAACTGGATAAAAAATTACAGAGATGAATGAACAGAACCCGGGTTGGATTTTTTTTTTTATAAAAACAACACTGTTGAAACGCGTGTCATCCGGTGCGCCAGAATCGCCCTATATTTATATCAGGCTGAAACGAAAGTTCTGTCTCTTTTTGGATATAAGGTTTCCGAGGAATATTAAAGGAATTATTCATTATGAGGTTCTAATAGACAAACAATAACTTCTGAAGTGTACTGTCAGCAGCTAACTCGGTTACAGACAGTTTTGCATGAGAAACGATCTTCACTGATAAACAGAAAAGGTTTGATCCTCCACCGTGACGATATCAGACCCCACACTTCTCGGCCTCACTCTAGTTAAGCAGTGCAACCCTTCCTTTGCTCACGTGATACGCAGAAAAGTTTATACACTCTTATCAAGTTGTCGGGCATCTCTCACCATATAAAATTCGACTCGGTATCATAGATAAGATTCGAAATCATATTAGACGATATTTTATCGCTCGACTGGGTAGCTGTTTCGTCAATGAATGAAATAAAAAAAAGACCAGAGCATTCAAATTTTCGTATTCTTCGCCCATCATTATGTATCCCTGGTACTGTGAAGAATATTTAGCCTGTCCGATGCTGCTCATCAGCTCAAATTCCGCTTAAAAATTAAAAGCAGGGGAATTTTGGATGTGGGAAGAAAGGAGTAATCAGAACACATGAGCGCTAGGAAATAGAAGATATTTTCATTTCTTAGATATCAACGTTGGCAAAGGAGAAAGTGCATGGGAATGTCAGGTTAACATACATTGGCCATCATTTGCAACCTGGTCGATTTATTGCCTATCAACATTCAGCAGATCGTGACGGGATGATCACCGTCTCCAACCTGGCCCAATTTTCTCCTATTTTCTTCAAGCGTGACAGAAAATGAACGGATAAATCGATCAACAAATATAGAAACAGATCAATACATGTATAGTTATCTTTATTGTATTGCTCCATAATCAATTGACGAAAGGTTGATAAAAGAGTCAACCGAAGTTTCGAGTCGCGGAAGTCCCGTAACAGTGACAAAGACCCGATCCTATTATTCCTCATTTTTTCCTATGGTTGGTCTATCAAACGGCGAAGCTTCCGTACTTCTTAACTGGAAGTTTCGCAGAGCAAACAAAGTCAAGAACTGCAGCCCGACGGCCTGACCTTGGCTGCAAAGACTTCTTCTCTTTCGATAACAGCGAGAAAAAAGCGCACGGGGCGAAAAGATTCTNGCAGCTGTCTGGGACGAGATTGTGGACGATAATGGGACTCGCGAAAGGACTCGCCTTGATGAGGAGGATCAGCGGGCATCACAGGGCTTATGGGCGTGTGGTCTTCAGGGTAGAATCACCGGGTGCAATATTTAGCAAAATTAGGACACGAGAAAAGATAAAAAGCATAAGATATTAACTTGTGATAAGTTCTTAACGGGATGAGGAATTCAGCATTTATTCGTAAGCGTGTGATCGCAAGTAGTTCTCGGTGTAGAGGAAGCGGATCTCATACTTAGCAAAATCAGGGTCCATATATAACAGACTTCTGTTATATTAGACGTAACTGACTGATAATACGCGTACAGAGGCAAGTAGTCTTCCGGGGAGGAGCAGTGAGTCAGTTTGTAACAAAGGCAGGGTCCACATATGGAAAAGTCTATTGTGAAATAAAATGTTACTAACTGATTCGTAGGCGTAGAGCGGAATCAGTCTTCGGGGGAAAATAACGTATTTAATACAGTAGTTAACAATAGCAGAATCAGCATACAAAGGAAATTGCCAATGTTGTTACACGGCATGTAACTGATGAAATTAAGAGTTCAATTATTGCAGGCGTTCAACGGTAAGCAGTCCTCAGTGCTACAGATCCCACATTTAGCAAAATCAGGACCAACACAACAGAACATTGTGAGTAGAACGAGAACAAACTGTACGATGACACGCAGCGACAACAGAGGACATATTTAGCAAAATCACTATTAACGTCAAACAGGGAAACCGTTCTCTCTCTTACGTTGTATGAGAGAAAATCAGGACGTATAACAGGGATTTGAATATGATCAAGTGCTTTGTCACAAGCAGATTTTCATAATAGAATCAGCAGTTTATGTACAGTGAGTAACTTCAAAAACATCGATGAAACAAAAAAATTAATTAGCACACAGAAATAAAGAGTTAATTCAAATAACATAAAAGTGCATTATTACTCTAAAAAAATAAATCGCATGTTAGTTACTTCGGCCAACCGTTCAATGCACCCGGTTATAAGCTAAGTTGAGGAAACTCAGAGTTTATTTACTTGGGTCATAGAAAAACGGTTAAGAACGATCATCTACAATAATAGCTGCCCGCGTGCCATGGTACAGCCACAGTAAGAAGGTGCTTTCACTTTCAGAAGAGAAATTAATAGGCATTTTCTAGAGGCTAACTTATAGACGAGCTTCATTTCCACTTTGTTAATGATGCCACTTCGGTACCTGACAAACGGCGGCTTTGGTTGGAGACACGCTTTATACTACCATACTTGATCACGTGAGCAGTCTAAGTCATGGTTCACTGGTTCACTGCGACGTCACTGCTAGTGACGTCACATTGGCATCACTGCTAGTGATGTCACATTGGTCATCACTGCTAGTGACGGCACATTAGCATCACTGCTAGTGATGTCACATTGGTCATCACTGCTAGTGACGGCACATCGGTCATCACTGCTAGTGACGTCACATTGGTTATCATTGCCATTAACGTCACAATGGTCACCATTGTTAGTGACGTCGCATTAGTCATTGGCCAGCAGTGCTAGTAACGTCGCACACTATACTGCTGTACAATCACCTGAGCAGTCAAAACGGTGCCGTGAGAGCTAGCAACGTCACATTTGATGATTATTAAAATTTAATGAATAAATATGCATCGATAATGAAAACATAGCTCCAGTGCGCCGACATGAATAAAAATATTTTATATACATGATAAGGACAGCAAAGAAGCCCGCATAAATAAAATTAATTGCAAACTACAAAGAGCTCAGCGAACACGATAAAGAACACGATCATAATTAAATAATTTAATCTAGTTAGAGAACATAATCAAAATAATGACCATAATTAAAGTCTTAAAAGCACCTGAGAAACGGTAATATCCAAGAAAACATTTTCATACCTAATAATACAGACACGATGTGGTGACGTAGCAACGTATCATAACCCTAACAGATATCTTAGCCGCCTAAGATGAGAAAATCGCAAAACAGCTACTATAATAATCAAAAAACTCAGTATGGGAATCATGCTCACGCATAGACCTCATCAAGGAGACTATTCGATCATCACAAATGATTCTGAATTCTGATAAGTAACCATCAATGATAGTTAAACAATTTACGCATATCCAGTCACGAAACTAAGCCCAAAACTTTCCTATGACTGCAAGAAATTAATTAATTTTATAGAAAGGAAAACTTGTCAACATCGGTTAAATGTGCGCGACAGAATTTATTCTCATGATTCATTATGCCATTTTTGTTACTGAATATTCTATCGTTTCGGCGATTATCGCTCACTCTTTCGTATACAGACGAGTTTGTGTGCCGTACTTTAATACTATAAACAGGGTGAGAAAAAGCACTTTTTTGGTAAAACTAAAAACCATTTTTTTTGTTAAAACAAAAAAAATTGTTTAATTTTTTTTCTGTTGTTGTTGTTGTTATTTTCATTTCATTTTTTGAAATTTTATCCAACTTTTAAAAGATTTACTACTTTGTATACATGTAGCTAGCTATTCATCAACAATCTTAGTCACTTCATTTCAGCTTCCTCTTGTAGAAGCATAATATTAAAAAAAAGGGGTTAAGAGAGATTAGCTATAACAGAGTACCTGTATTTGCTATGGCTACATTTAATATCCAATCTGCAGCTATGCTGTGATTTATAATTGCAATATAAAATCCTTTGGAAAACTTAAAACATGAAAATGCAAATAAAAGTTGCCAGAAATAGCTAGCTACTAGTTAATTGAAAAGAGTAATGAACTAAAGAAAGTGAAATAGCTATAAAATCCTTTGAAAAACTTTGAACAATTCAAAATAAAAAGACAACTTGATAGACATAGCCAGCTAATCAAAAGCAGAGTACTAAGCTAAAGAAAGAGAAATAGCTCTCTGCCTTCACCTTTCTTACTAGCTATCTAATAGCAACTACAGTACAACCACTACCGGTACTACTAATTTTCACTAACTGCTAGCTTATCACAAAATAATTTGATATGCATCTCTGAAATGAAATAACACAAATTCAATAAGTTATAGGTTTTTAATAAACATAAGCAATAGTTAACCCTAACTGTCCTAACAGTCAAACGGATTCCTAAATAGAAACACAAAAACTCATCCTTTCAGTTGTGTAAACAAAATTTGATAATTTCTACAAGTAAAACTGTTCATTTTGAAATATTTATGAATAAAAAATCAAACAGAAACATTTTTTAAGCCATGTTTTTTTTTCAGTCGGTTTGATAACATTTGGTTTAAACCAGCCAACACCTGACTATAAATACGTGTGTTGGGTCATTATGAATCTATCAATTTGTGTTTGACATTCACATGTTAAGTGTAATGCGTTTTTTTTGGAATTTATAAATAACAGGCTTGGGAGCCGCTTAAGTTTGGAGTTACGGGCTCGATTCTAAGTGGATAGTTCAGATTATGAAATCGAGCCTTTCAACAGAACGCTAACCTGTGAAATGCATCATGCAATCGTGCTAAAAGATCATATCTAACCGTGTTATGCTATATATTAGCTTAGCCCATGGGACGTGTCGAGCAACGGCGCTGCATGTAACAGCCGTGATAACGCCTGGGCGATGGGGATATACAATTGAAACACGTGCCCGTAAGATCTACTAAATACTGTAAATAGATGCTCAGCAGAATCACATTTTAGAGAATGCCTCAGCGACCGCGCCCGTTAAAACAATCAGAACGTCTCTATTACAACGCAATAAAGCGGAATTAACGCTTGCAAGGCAAGAGCGAGCACGTTATTTTGTTTACCAGAATGTTAACCAATCATAAAACGCCTCACCATAGATTCGCGTTAAGCGACAACGCGTAAACAAACAATATTGCAACAAATTACTTTTATTGTTCGGTCCTACGTGCGGGAACAATCTACACAGCGCTCAAATCATCAGAGCACTCTACACATACATACATTTACCATGTTAAACGCACAGTCGACTGCAACTGTTACGTTTATGAAAGGCATTCACGCATCTGGCATAGCAGTTGTTGACCCGAGGAAGTTGGGCTTAATTGGAATTCATGATTTTCAAACAATGGGACGTGTCTGAGCGCAGTAGCTAACACCTCCGGTTTCGACATAACAACGGATCCTATCACAGGCGAGTGGCACCCTCGCGAAAATTCAATATCAAAGTGATGGTCGAATTCGTCCTAAATGGATCGACGGCAATCAACTGCTCGCTTATTGTTCAAATCTTATCAAAGGCAGCCGTGGAGCCGATATATAGATTGCGCCGATCACAAGGCGCGGCCCGTCAAACCGCCATGTGGGGAGGTTTGACAGGTGCTCTGGACTGGGGGGTCAGTGCGGGTCAGCTGTTTGGGGGAAAAATTATGATACAGTGTTACAGTGTATACGCACCGATTATTATAATATAATGGAAAGTTAAAGCCTCTACCTTCACTACAAAGGCGATCTAACACAGGAAGAAATGAGAAACACAAACATGCAGTATGTCGATAAAAGGGTGGAAGGCGTTTTCACACAGGAAAGAAAAAGAAGAACACAACACAAGGCAATGTAGGTAGGAGCATAGAAGTGGAAGGAACAGAAGTGGACAAGAAACAATGACGTCCCGTAGGTCTGACTAAGGAAACGCATGAGATCCCTTGGGGGCGCCGTCCCCCCACAACATAGGATGGCTGAACCTAGCTAGGGCCAATGGGCTTGTGACTCATACATACCACGACTAGGAGGAGGACTACGAACAGAAAAATCGATAGTTAACGTCACCAAATGGTTCAACCTAACTCGCTTGGTTGTGAGGAACAATGATAAAAATTTCACACATAGATCTCTTAGTAGTAGAAACCTTATTGTTTCGGGATGACGTATTTGGCACGTTAACTAGATTATTTCTACAAGTACACTATATATAGTACCAAGAATAATTTCTTTGAGCGTGGCAGCCATATGTGTTCCAATAATCTATTTGGCCACATTAACTGAAGCTCTGAGCGAAACCGCCCAAGAGCGAGAACAAAAAGAGCAATTGCAATGAGCGCAAGAACAAAAACTTCAACAAATAAACAATTAAAGAAACAAGAATAAGCAACTGAGAACAGCAAAAATTATAGGAACTGAAATCGACACGAGTGCAAAGATCGATCTAAGAATGAGGAAACAGCTAAATTAGCAAGTGAAGCGAAATGCGGAAATTGGCCACAAAAAGGGTACAACAATCAAACGTAACTGAGAAAAAAATGACATAAATGAGTAGAAGTGAAACGACTCAACAACAGCAACGCCCATTGCGACAAACAGGAGAAAGAAATAACATTGACCGAACTGAAACGGGCAATCGAATGATGCCACGAACGACAGCACACGAAAGATCATGTGGACAAACGAAGGAAACTGGAGAGTAAAAAAAAATATATGAGGGAAAACCCGAAACTGAAAGAATCAAAAACCATACAGAAGCAAAAACGAAAACTGGAACCCCAAAACTACTGCAAAAGGAGCGAAACTGGAAACGACACCGCAACTGGACACAGAAATAATACAGCAGAAAACCCCGAAACTGGAGACTTCTAGCAATATGACAGAAAGAAACAACTGGGGACCAAAAAACCGCCATACGACATAGCACATCGACAAC
>LQNS02015106.1:2846381-2863687 GCA_001587735.2 Parhyale hawaiensis
TGTTCACAAAACGGCGATAAAATGTTTACCGTCAGCTCAGTATTCTCCGCAAGTGTCACTACTGTAGTAAAGTTTCCTATTTCTCGTCAAATTTGCAGTGAAATAGAAATCAGAGTGGCTTAATGGCTTTGAAAATGTCTCTAATGAAACAAGAAAGCCTTATGGAACGCCTAGTTTATTCGTTTTGCGGATGAACCTGCTTTGTTTGCTGCCTAAATCGCGCGGACGTATCAAAATGGACGCACGCGAAAACGCACAGAGCTGCGAATTGACAGCAGAAATTTGCAGCGATGAGCGAAAACCCCACAATGTGAACAGATTTTTGATTTCATCTCAGTTCGTAAGATAAGTAACTAAAAAGCACTTTACAAATAACAAAGGCGGTTTTAAAAAGCACTCAGAATCACACTGTAAATACAAATTCGATTTACGACCAACTGGTTGCTCATAGAAAACCTCAAGCGACCTTTCGCCACGTAGCCGCAACTAGTCTGTTGCTAGCAGCAATTTTGCTGCTCGAAGACGTACTAGCTGCGCGTCCTGGCAGCAAGTTGCGAGGATGAATGTCTAGTGTGGCCCCTGTATAAGGAAACGCATGAGATCCCTTGGGGGCGCTGTCCCCCACAACATAGGATGGCTGAACCTAGCTAGGGCCAATGGGCTTGTGACTCATACCACGACTAGGAGGAGGACTACGAACAGAAAAATCGATAGTTAACGTCACTAAATGGCTCAACCTAACTCACTTGGTTGTGAGGAACAATGATAAAAATTTCACACATAGATCTCTTAGTAGTAGAAACCTTATTGTTTCGGGATGACGTATTGGCACGTTAACTAGATTATTTCTATAAGTACACTATATATAGTACCAAGAATAATTTCTTTGAGCGTGGCAGCCATATGTGTTCCAATAAACTATTTGGCCACATTAACTGAAGCTCTGATCGAAACCGCCCAAGAGCGAGAACAAAAAGAGCAATTGCAATGAGCGCAAGAACAAAAACTTCAACAAATAAACAATTAAAGAAACAAGAATAAGCAGCTGAGATCAGTAAAAATTATAGGAACTGAAATCAACACGAGTGCAAAGATCGATCTAAGAATGAGGAAAGAGCTAAATTAGCAAGTGAAGCGAAATGCGGAAATTGGCCTCAAAAAGGGTACAACAATCAAACGTAACTGAGAAAAAAAAGACATAAATGAGAAGAATGAAACGACTCAACAACAGCAACGCCCATTGCGACAAACAGGAGAAAGAAATAACATTGACCGAACTGAAACGGGAAATCGAATGATGCCACGAACCACAACACACGAAAGATCATGTGGACAAAACGAAGAAAACTGGAGAGTAAACAGAAAAAAATATGAGGGAAAACCCGAAACTGAAAAAATCAAAAACCATACAAAAGCAAAAACGAAAACTGGAACCCCAAAACTACTGCAAAAGGAGCGACTCTGGAAACGACAGGCGTTGACCTGTGTCTTTATTATGTCGTCTTTTGGGGCTTTGACCTCTGAAGATCGTTATACTGTCTTTCTTTGTTGACCCCTGGTTTTTTGGCGGTATGCTGTATCGTGTAGCTGTACACAGAGTCGTCCGGAACAAGTTTTGTGTAGAGCAAGCCGTCAGTCCACGTCGGACACTAGATGTGCCATCTGAACGCGAGAGAAATGTTTGGCGTTCATAAACGGGCGGTAACTGCATCGGTGATACATTCCTAATATTGCATAAATTGCCAATTTCGCACGGGGCGTTGATTACGAAGAATGAATCTAAATAACGGTGGCAGCGAGGCACAATTCGGCCACTCGGCTCACAAAGGAATAATAATTGAAGTGGCTGAATAACCATGAATTTCAATTAAGAACGGTAACTCACTGATTTGATCTGCATAGTCGGATGAGACGGGGGCGCATATTAAGGTCCCTCCTCCCCTCGTCTTCAGTTATCAGCATTCTGACACTTTTGAAGAGAATAACTGCCCATGATGACGCACAGATTTGATCTGCATAGTCGGATCAAACACGTACCAAGCTCCAATGATCTATAAAGCTGACGATGTATATTTAGTAAAAAAGAAAACCGAAAAACTATTTCCATCACAGTGCACCGCCGGCTCGAGTTCTTAGGAACACGTCAAGCAACCATGGACTGAGAACATTTGAAGTACTATATCTACAGTATATGATGAAGAGTTAATATATGCTACGTTCATTGAACAATTCTAAGCTTGTCTATAAACAACAAACACGATTCAAAAGACAGTAAATTTTTAATCATTCAAATTTTTTCGCAACTATATTTTTCGATAGCATTCATTTTTATTCCGACTACAATCAGTCAGTTTATGGTAATGCTTGGTATTATCATCACATGAAGACTATATATCGTGATACTACCTGCTACTATCGAGATGACTCTTCAACATACTGTTACAATCCTCATACTTATTCTGAACATGGCGTTGATTATCATCATTACAGTGAACACCATGATTATTAACACATGGACCATTATGGGAGCGATGATTTCGATTACAATTATTCACTATCCTGCCGATCATTCATTAGGGAGTACCAGTTGCGCGAAAGCATCTATATACAAGGCGCCACTATTCGAAATGCATGAAATTATGCGGCTATTAATTACTATGTTCTTCGTCTGGATATAACTGCCGCAAAAATCCAAGTTTTACTTCTGCTACCAGAACCTACAGCACCGTATATCCTCAGAAGCACGACCTCAACTTGCCGAACGAAGCAACATAATTTAAATTTCAAAGCAGTGATTGCTCAACATTGTTACTAAAAGTATTTTCTATTCAAGGGATGAGAGAGGCAAATCATAAAGGTAATACAAACTTCAATGGAGGAAATCGTTGATAAAAACAAGTGGTCTACAAATTTTTTATTCCCTGTTCTAGCCACTTAAGTGATGCTGCTAATTCCCTGTTGCATAGTAATTTTAAATCTGATAATAAATCCTGCCTATCATGTCGGTTGTGCTTACACATTTGCCACTGACATTTTCGTAGGAACATCATAAATTGTAAAACGTCATTAAATGCTGCTGGGCGTTCTGCAGGAATAGCACTGAAGAACTTAAAAAAAAAACGACGTGGTTGTTTAAAAATGGAACGTGAAGGAAAAAAACGACGGTCTTCACATGTATTGAAAGAGTCCACAGACTTGTAGCTACCTGCGGGGAAAGAAACTGGTTCTGTCAAAATTTAATTTATATTTTCTTCTGAGTTAACAGACCAAGCGTAACTTTTTCCACATCCCTCCCCAACTACATGTAAAATAAGATATAACCAGTGGTCGAGCACAGTGGGTTTGGACACAAAGACCTACTTCAAGACCGCAGTAAACCCTCCGTACTTTTCCAGCCTCCACTGAGTAAAATACGCTTGACCTGTTTCTTCTTGTGTTACTTAAATCGAACATGTATTTTACACGAAAAAAACACGTTTCATAAGACCATTTAAAATACATAATTTAATCTTAGAACTCCCGTATATGTCATATATTTAAAGGTGAAACACCGGCAAGAAATATAGTGTTATTACTTTCAGTATAAACATCCTGAATTACGCATAACTTACGACATAGTTAATATTTAAGTGAAAAATAAAGTCACACGTTCCCAACGGAGGAATGAAAGGACTCAAGCACGGTAAAAGTTATGGTGAGAACAATTAAATGCGGGTGGTAACACCGAGACAAAAATCCAAATTGTGGACACCACAGTTGCATAGCCGGACAATACAGGAATCTGATATATAATATTCTTTTCCAGGGGATTACGATACATGCTTGTCTCAAGAGTCGGAGACACTGGGCCATTTGGGGACACCTTTTGGCCCTGAATTCGATGTAGGACTTGGCTCATTGCACTCTACAATCTCGGTGAACAAAGAAGTACCAGTACAAGAAAAGGCCACAGCACTAGCAACACAGCAAGGACGACGGAACGATGACAGAACTAGAATGCCTCGGTGGCGTAAGACCATCACCCGCGGTGGGAGCAAATTTCATCGCCGTCATTTTTTATGGCACGCTGATCCTAGTTTTCTGGCATGTGTCACATCGAGGCAGCCCGCCATACTCCCTGCAAAAAATCATGAACATAGCTCAACTCTTACCTGTTTCAAGGTGGAAAGCAAAGTTCATTGCCGACATTTTATACGGCCAACTAATCCTATCTTTCTTTTTTTTTTTGCATGGGTGACATCGAGGATAGCCCACCAGACTCCCTGTAAAAAATCATGAACCTAGCTTAACTCCTACTGATTTTGGGTGGAGAACAAATTTCATCGCCGTCAGTTTTTATGGCCAGCTATTCCCAGTTTTTTGGCATGGGCCACATCGAGGGTAACCCATCAGACTCCTTGCATGAACATAGCATAACTCTTTCGAACACTTATTGGGTGGACAGACAAATCTTTGTACAAATATATATATATATATATAGATTTCAATTAGAAGCAGCTAAGGAAATTTTGATACCCACGACGCGCGTTTCGCTGTTCTCCAGCTCATCAGGTGGGAGCGTCAAAGTTGGTAAATTTAGTTCTTGAAATCTTGCGAAATTTAGAAAGATTACCATAGGAAGGTGTAGCTATGATACCGGCTGTTCCAAAAGTATAAATGAAATTTTCGTCAATTTCAACTACAATCCGCTGCGTAGACTCCAATTACTGCACGTTGCAGACACACAGATGTACCGAGGGCGACATTTTACAACCTATCCTATGTAAAAGGCTGGCACATCAGCATGGTAGTCTTCGTAGTAAATACAAATCCCACAATTGGCGAAAACACACTCACACACACAATAGCTGAAAGTTGACTTGAAGCGTTGGTAGGCCTCTGATGATGGTCGAAAAATCATCAAGATAACAAGTTTTTTTCAGCATGTGCAGCAGGCGGCGGAAAACTGCAAATGTTTTAGATGGAAGCTGCATCTTGAAGATTTTCGACCATCATCGGAGGCCTACCAACGCTTCAAGTCAACTTTCAGCTATTGTGTGTGTGAGTGTGTTTTCGCCAATTGTGGGATTTGTATTTACTACGAAGACTACCATGCTGATGCGCCAGCCTTTTACATAGGACAGGTTGTAAACTGTCGCCCACGGTACATCTGTGTGTCTGCAACGTGCAGTAATTGGAGTCTACGCAGGGGATTGTAGTTGAAATTGACGAAACATTTGCTTGATTGAAAATTTCATTGATACTTCTGGAACAGCCGGTATCATAGTTACACCTTCCTATGGTAGCCTCTCTAAATTTCGCAAGATTTCAAGAACTAATTTAACAACTTTGACCCTCTCACCTGATGAGCTGGAGAACAGCGAAACGCGCGCCGTGGGTATCAAAATTTTCTTAACTGCTTCTAATTGAAATTTATATTGATGCCATCTCAAGAAAAAAGATACATATAGATACCTAAATCTTCAACGAAAACATTATCACCTCTCTCACTTTGTTCACGGGTGGTAAAAAGTTCTTACCCAATATCGTTAAAATTCATGCCGAAGGGACTTCAG
This sequence comes from Parhyale hawaiensis, assembly GCA_001587735.2. Classification (NCBI taxonomy): domain Eukaryota; kingdom Metazoa; phylum Arthropoda; class Malacostraca; order Amphipoda; family Hyalidae; genus Parhyale; species Parhyale hawaiensis. Next base: position 2,851,937 of record LQNS02015106.1, read on the forward strand.
TATACACTAACAACATGCTATACAGAAGGAAATATGGGACACAAAGAGGCCATGGTTTGACACTATAGCGTTGTATTCTAATTCGTTAGGAAATAACAAGAGAAAATAAAAAAAACACAAGAGTAGCGATAAAAAACATCTATTACAGGCACTCAGACCAACTAGTTTCGACTAAAAGTCATCATCAATGAATGCGTCTGAAAAGATAAAAGAGTAAAAAATTAAACCGTACAAGTATCAAAATTAAATTTCATTGTGATATTTCTATCCAAGGTTGCTAAGATTAACGGCACATCGCTGCGGCGACGTTGCACGCGTTGATCCTTGCTTCTTATCCCCTCCCTTTCTTCTTACTTTTCTTCACTGCCTTCTTCATCGCCGTATTTTTTTTTTCTAGATGCGATGTACTGTTAATCTTAGCAACCTTGGATAGAGATATCACAATGAAGTTTTAATTTTGATACTTGTACGGTATAATTTTTTACTCTTTTATCTTTTCAGACGCATTCATTGATGATGAAACTAGCTAGTCTGAGTGCCTGTAATAGATGGTTTTCATCGCTACCCTTGTGTTTCTTTTTATTCTAAGGATCAGGTTTCCAACCAACCGTTTTATTTGGGAAATCAAGAGGAAATACTATGACATCATGGTAATGCAATCCACACAGAAGAAACGATGTGACATCAAGAGGCAATGAACCAACATTCTAGCGCGGTGCTGTAAATTCGTTATGAAAATACAAGAGAAAATGCTCCAAAATAATGGCGTTGCAATCTACACAAAAGGAAGGGGACACAGGCAACAAGAGCAAATTAAGTCTCCCCTCGAGGGGAGCTTCATTGGACGCCTTTAAAATTCCAAGCACCCTCTGAGGTGAAATGACACGTGGGCCAAGAACATATCGCCCAAGGACCATACGTCACCCGGCTCTCGGCAGGTCGCAGGGGCGGCTAAGCCGGCGAGCTTTTGCTCCCCCTTGGTCGTAATTCATCGGAGTCGCCCACTGCCTATCTCGCCAGTACGATAGTGTAACCCATGAGACCAAAAGCAATATTCTCAACCTGAGTGGCACTTGCAATAAGTGAGAGGAGACAATTGTAGAAGAAATCAACGAAGCGTGAGGGCTATGAATTCAATCGGTGATAAAGATTACGTCCAAAATCCAAGGTGGTACCGTTATTAGGTCTCTAAAAACATTACGTATTTGCCTATCAAAAGATTTACTTGACATAGAAGTCGTCAAGTCAGTAAGGTAGCATAAGTGTCGGATATTTCTTTTTTATTGAATGGAGTGGAACCAAACTTAGAAAGCCGTGCACGGACACAACAAGGCGTTTGACCAAAGAGAGCACGTTCATTTGACTGTCGTGATCACCACCTAAAAAATGTAAAAGAAGCGTAGACGCACGTATAGCGACCACAGGGGGAACGACAGACTTCCTCTGCATCTCAAGGAATGGCACAATCTACCCAATCACAGACACAATCAGCGCAATGCTACGCACGTCAGCATAAAATATACCGAAAATGAAGAGAATGCAAGCAATCTTTCCCGCAAATTCCCACAAATTCCAGCTATTTGGGGCACAGTACCAAGCGGGAACGCCGCTGAGTGGTTGTAGCCCAGTGGGAGGACAGCGGCTGTGACCACTTACAATATTATAACGCAGGCAATCCGATTCTGAAACCTATATTATTGTGGGAATCCATCCGGATAAACGCAGCCCGCTTGGGCGTGCACCATCAAAGGGATATGCAAATGCAGAAAGAATGATACAAATGAGGTCCGCCAGTAAGGCGCGCTGAAAACAAATCTGCCCGAACATACACCCTCTACAAGGCGGGAACCATCACCCGGACAGATAGGTAGTCACGAAACACAAGTACACATACAACCGCTGTTCCGAAGAAACTATATAGGCTTACGGCCTTCCGCTTAAGCTTCTACTTGCTGGTGCAATATTTCTGGAAACTATACATTTATTAAGTAAAAATCATCAAGGTGAGAGGTCTAAATTATTGCACAAATTATAATACGTACACATGAAGTCGAACTAGATTCAAATTGCGAGAAACCGGGCAAAGGTCGAGGTAGATAACGTCATAATATTGGCCTCCACTGTTTCTAAGAACAACTGCTTTACATTCGAAAGCAACTATTAAATCTACATCAACTTAACCGGAAGGTCACGGTTGAACTTTGAAAATATTCATAGCTCTTCTTCTAGCATTAAGAATAAACTTTAAACAGCTCTTTATGATAGCTGGTCACAAACAGCAACATATTTTATTATTTGCTAGTGAGCCCTGAGTGAAATCTTTTCAGACTTGACCTTCAGACACGTTGACCCTGACCTGTTGCAGTTGATGATAAACAGTTATTCTTGCAGCAAAACGCCACAAAATTTGAATAAACACACGACCGACAAGCATCCCAAGTGCTGCTGGAGCTCGCATCTGCACCGAAACTGATGTATTAAAGAAAACCAAGTATACTGCGGTACTGGGTAGACACGTAGGTACAGATTCGAGTATTCAAGTAAGTAGAGTGTGCTGGTGAAGTGATTACAACAAAACCAGGCGTGACGTCATATAGCGAATCACTGCCTTGGCTCTTGCCGTGATGATGATGATGTGGTTGCAATTGTGAACCTGCCGAAGCCCGACCGACTTTCACGGAGCACTGAATCCATATTGGTCAAGTGCCATGAATATTATTATTATATACATTAGGTGCAGTTAGTTATTACTGCAAACCAAAAGGCGCACTAATTAATTGAACAACACGCATATGTATAACAATACCCGTTAAAGATCTAACCATGCTGATGGCCAACACACAAACGTGCTATATAAGGTCTCAGCAAACTAGTACGCAAAAATTATTGTTTATGAAAAGATTGAAAATTGCGGTAAATTTTAGGTTTCTGACTATAATAAACTGTATAGCAATAGATTCATCGTCGTGTTAATTTTCCATTTTTGTACCTAATATATAAATATCGATACTTTAATAAATACTCTTAGTAAAACTCCGCGTGCGACTAAACTGCGCATTACAAAAAGAAAAATCGCTATATCGAATTGCACATTAATGCAATATTTCTTCGGATTTCAAATAATAATATTGCATCTTTATTCGTGCTAACAGTTGCTCCATTGTATTCAACTTTTCTCCGGAAACATTTTAGACATTATTTTGTAAAATGCCTTGTCTTTCTCATAGTGATCGTCAGAAACTCCACAATGCTGGATTATCCGACTGAGAAATAGGCAGAAGACTCAACTATGAAGAGAAAACTGTTCGAGTGACTCGGCAAAGACATTAGAAAACTTGCAGTCGTTCTAGGGCCACATCTTCCAATAAATATTGAGTCATGAAACCCTGAAGTATTTGGAACATATTTAAAACTGCTTCTGATATTCAAAAACGTCGTAACCGTGTGAGAAATTTGAAATATAAGTTGGGCATAAATCAGTGTTGTTTATATATAAAAAAAAATTCTTGAATGAAGAAAGAGCTGCGAAAATGCTCGAAATATTACAATTTCACAGTAAAAAACGTATCACTCCACACACAGCCATGATGTCATAGCTTTTAGTTTAGGCAAATATTTTACAAATAATGCCCAAGTACAAGTCAATTACATGCCAGATAAAATGTAAAACAATGTAACATAAAAACAGGTAGGCCAAACATTATTTTTACAGAAAAATAGCGCTTAAATATGCAAACTCTCATTATTTTCTATCCAAAACTTTTTTCAAAAGCACTTAGTTCAGGCGTTTTATAATGCGAATCTAACCTAAAATTTCTTTGTTTTTTAAACGGAAGCAGCAAGATCTCTAAAGACATTTTGCTGAGTATGAGAGAGTTATGAATAATTTAAAGCAGATTATTCTGCTTTTACCGTTTCATTGGCGAGCATGCAAAAGAAATAAACCGAACATTTCGTATTCCTGCTACAAATTATTGCTATTACACCGTCTGTCGACGACAGGTTGTATCTAAACTTTTTTTTATGAAATTCGACTTGAACAATACCATCACTAAAAATTCTAGTTGATGCGAATCCACCTTTTTCAACGACTTTGCGTTGCAAATTAATGGCTTTTCGGTAAACATGCTGTGGAGAACGTTCTACACAGTAGCAACGTACCGTTCACACGCGCAATCGAGTGTAAACCCAACTAGCGTGTCAGCAACATTGTATTGAACGACTGATAGGGTTAAGCGCAGCCAAATTAAGTCGCTACTGTGAACTCGCCCGTACTGGCAAAAAGCGGTTGTGTGGAGACGAAAGAAAGTTCAGCAAGTTAGGTAGTGATGGTAGGCAGATTGCTCGACAAAGGAAACGTGAAAAATTTTATCCCAGGTGCACTGTTTCAACACTACAACTAGAGCACTCTGAGAGCGCATACCTCCGCCAAGGGAGGCAACGGTAGCAAAAAATTCAAGTTTACTTTGAAACCCTAATTTTCTTTGTGTAAACTCCAAAATCTGAACATTTGTGCCTTTTGATAGTAATAATAGCTTGTGCAATTTTCTTGAAGATCCGTTCATAACTTTTTGAGTTACACTGTTAACAAACGTAATAACAAACATGAGTCAAACATACAAACGAACAAACCGATCTGCACCAAAATTCAATCATTTATGTCTTTTGACATTACTGACAAATCCTATAAATTTCATAAAGATTCACTTATTATTTTTTGAGTTATTGTGCTAACAAGAATAAAATTAAAAACAGTGACAAACGAACGAACGAACAAACAAACGGATCATTACCAAAACTTATTCATTTACTCTTTGTTATATACCTAACAATTCATGTTAATTTCATCAAAATCCATTCATAACTTTTTGAGTTATGGCATTGAGAAAAATGAGGCAGGCAAACAAACACACAAACGGATGGACATATCTTCACCAAAAGTTAATCCTCTGTTTCTCCTAACATACCTAACAATCCCTGTAAATTTCATTCAAATCGGTTCATAACTTTTTGAGTTATCTTGGTGACAGACAGACAGACAAACAGCCAGACATACAGACAAACACGACGAAAACATAACCTCCTTGGCGGAGGTAATTAAGATGGAGGAGGTTCTGTCATGGTACGGGGAGCAAGCGGCGCTGAGAGTCCCAAGCCTGTTCTTTGTTCAAACGGCTGATTTAATTCGTCGAAATACGTGGACATGTTAGCTGGATATTTTAGTTCCCGTGGTTCCCATTATGATGATAATTTGCAAGTGAATTTCATCTCATGCAAGGACACAACGTAGGTAATGCTCCAATACGCACAGCGACCTACTGTCGAAAGGAATTAAGAGCCAAAATGCTGCATGTATGGACTGGCCTGCCCAGTCGCCAGACTTGAATCCAATAGAGAATATATGACATTGTTTCAAGAATCAGTTACGCAATGAAAATATCCGAAATCTTGATAATTTGTAAGCAAACGTAAAAGGTGGTATGCCTTTTCATAGGAGTTCTGCAGGACACTGATCGAGGAGATGGCGAAGAGGCTGCGTGCTGTCAAATCACAGAGAAGTTATGTTGCTAAATACTGACAACTTTACATTACTTGTATATAATATTGATTGTAAACTCATTAAAATAACATTTTCCATACTTATGTGGCCTTTGTTTTTGCGTTCTAATTTGTCAACATCTTATTTGTAGTGAGGAAACCACATATTTATTTCTATTGATATTTTAGAAAGCGGTTTAGTAATTTAAAAGGAAATGTTGAGTAATCGATTCTCATATAGTTTATTAAGGTCAGCAACTTGAAACTGAGCGTAATTTAGGATTTTATAAAAATATTGCCAGTGAGGAGTTTCTTTCTGGATTGCGCGACGTACAAAAGTTATATCTCTATAGGAAACCAACACTTGACGCACATAACAAATTGATTGGAGCACTGCTTCACAGGCCAATGACGATAATGAGAACCAAAAACAACACAAACTAAAGCAGTTACAGATACAGCATTTTTTTTTTTTTTCATGACGAAAGCTAAACTATTTGGAGGAGCACATTGGTGAGTCACAGCGCCGAATGAGCTAATGAAAACGAAGGCCATAAAGCAGAAATGTCGAAGATTTCAAGCCAACGGTAGTGGTATCAACTAATACAGATGGTCACAACGAGAGACATTACGTGAAAGAACACGAAGATGAATCACAGCATCCAAACAGATGATGAAGTTTAATGATAAGAAACAGAAATGTCGAGGAAATCTAAACCATACTTGCAGTGGCAAGTAACAACTTCAATAATTAGTAATATTTTTTAATAATAAAAGGCACGGTACCTATCTGCAAGAACGCACTAATGAATCGCAACGTCCAATGGGCTGATGAAGATGACCCCCAAACAGAAATGTCGAAGAAGTCCAAGCCACAACTGCAGTGGGGGGCAGCAACTGATCACCGGTAGTTCGTTGCCCCGAAAGAAATAAAGAAATGGCAGGGCGATGGGGGGCCGTTAGCAAGCAGCTGACCCGAGTTAGGCCCTAATGGGGGGCATTAAGAAACAGTGGCTCGCAGATATGACGCTTTTACGATAGACGAAGCACAGGGGAAAGAAAGTGCTGTCGAACTGAGCAGAGCCATGCGAGCTGAGGATGATTAAAGGAAATCAGCAGGACACAAGGACGTACGTGGGAGCTAGTGCGGAACCTACGTAATGGTTCCAACCGCAACACATCCTTAATTGAGTTGTACCCAAAGTTGATCCCAACCAACAACCGTAACAGCAACAACACAAGCTGTCGATTTGGTACCTCCTTAGCCGGCGATGCATGTTTGACACGAGCCAAATTTTATTACAGCATTCATGCCTGAATTCAATTTTTGAAAACGAAAAACTGAGAAATATTACAAAAATAATATTGGGAAGTAATCGGATTTCCACTACACATACAGTGTCGGCCCGTATATAGCAAGTGCTGCTGTCGTCGAGATACCTAACATTAAGAGCATGAAGATATGGATGGATTCTCAGTATAGAAGAACAATGTAATGTTGGTCTAGCGAAAGACATGAAAGATTAAATAGTGCAGACTGAAACTGTGACTTCAGCAAGAGCAGGAGAAATTGCCCCTCCAACTACGGAAAAGAAAAACTGGGTTCTCGGCATTAAGTTACCAAATAAGGGAATCCTTGCCAGAAAGGGACAAGGTGAAACAAACTTGAACATAACTATAGCAGCAGCGGCAATGAGTAATGAGCTTCAGACACGTATGGAAAACTGGATTTCTTTTGATGAAAGAACACATAGCAGCTCTTGAGCTGGAAATGTCATAAGCGAATAGGTAACCAAGCCAAAACGCAACTACAGCAGNATAGCAGCAGCGGCAATGAGTAATGAGCTTCAGACACGTATGGAAAACTGGATTTCTTTTGATGAAAGAACACATAGCAGCTCTTGAGCTGGAAATGTCATAAGCGAATAGGTAACCAAGCCAAAACGCAACTACAGCAGCAACCCTATTGAAAATTAGTGCAGTTTCGCGCTTGATTTCAAGGAGTTTATCGCAGAGAAAGCAGTTTTATAACGCGCTGTAGCAATTCGCCGCAGATCTCTTCAAAGGTCGAGAAATACGCGTGTGGCCAATGTTGATCTCCGNACAGCACTCGTCCCAGCTCTTCAAAAGCCAAGATCTCAAGAGCGACTCTCTGGCAACGAGGAAACGAACAGCAATTATGAATTTCACACTCAAGAGCCCTCCATTTCGAGCGCAAAACGCGATGCTTCCAAAGGTTCCTCGGGGGAAAGCGCCATATTCTGTAGGGAACATCAAATTTTTTTCGCCAAATTTTATGCAAGGAAGTCGAGCAAATCTGCTCTGGCAGCATCAAAGTACGGCGGTGCCATTAGAGCCAAGCCTGTGCGGCGGGTCGGTATAGCAAGAGTCGCCTACACGCTGCTTTTCTTTTACAACACACGAACACGAAAGAGATTTTTTGGAAACGCGTGTAAAAAAATTAGCTATGCGAAAGCTTCCGGTCGAATGCACTCACTGACGGCATCAAAGTCCCACTGAAAATTTGACGGCATTTTCACTGACCCAGTCGACCTGCCCAGCTGAGTGTTCACGATACGCAATAGATCGCAGAGTGTGAGAAGCCGGTATCGCAAGTTGCCTTGAAAGATAGTTAAAAAGAGAGGATTATCAGCCAGACGGCACTCGAGAACATAGAAAATTGTATAAAGGTGCATTAGACGAGTATCGTAGAAGAGGCAATATCTTCGTTGACACCAAGTTTTTATACGGCCGTAAAAAGCTAAACGTAAATTAGCACACAAGGATATAAACCGTTAGTGTTTACTAGAATTACCAGGGAAGCGGTAATCCCGGGCAAGAACAAAATTAGGCACGCAATGGCATGGAACCAAACAGATTTGGTTTGAGTGCAAAATAAGAAAGCTTTTCACACTACTTACATAGGTACTGCTTCAATTAGTTGCGGATGTCAAAGTGTCTCTGATTCAGTTACTTGGTTGGAGAGCTCTCCGTGCCTGTTACATTAACTAGAACGAAGAACCTACGTCTGGAGCTCCTAGCCCACGACCCAACTCAGTGGACTGGCTGCAGCATACAAAATATATTAAACTGTATGAGTGTTCTCACGTGCTCTTTTAGCGTAGTCTCGGAGCGTAATTGCAGAAGCGATACACTTCAACCGCTTTACTGGCCAGAGGTCACACAGTTTCTGAGCCACTCTGTAAACAACACCAGGGCTGCCAATGGGATTATTTGAAAGACCCCGTAATCTTGGGATAAAACGCATGCTGTGGCAGCCCTGGGTGCGGAAGGACAGATACACAGACACGCTGAAAATTCCACATCCCAGCGGATACTCCGCGGGCTGTAATTAATAAGAAGTATCTTCTTTCGCAGAAACAACACGTGTTGGGTTGAATTACTTGGTTGCATCAAATTGCATTAAACAGGGAATTCTTTGTTTGTAGAAAACCAAATTCCGGGGGGCAAAGTAACGCAGTTGAGTATAGTCAGCAAATACCTAGCAGCAGTTCAGCAGTTTAATAAAGTCAACGGGTATACTTGAAACAGGATTTATCCTTCACTGGCAAGCAAAATTTTCTCACAAGTGGGCAACACCACCGCACAAGTACAAGATAAAAAACACTGCTCTTCTTTACGCACAGCAGAGCTTATAATCATAAGTTTCGAAGGCAACATAGTATGTATGTGCAGCCGGCCGAAACGGGCATGCCTGGTCAAAGGCTGCCGCCAGTGATAGATACATGTAGTCAAGAAACTACTATCACTGCAGAACTTCACTACTACACGATATTTCTCAATTATTATTATTTTTATTATAATACGTGCACGTTACCTGTGTCTGTTACGGATCCAGCGTCACACCGAAAGCCACGCATGCAGTGATAGTCATCAGCTCCACCAGCTTCAAGAAACAATGTCTGGTTCACGTAATAAACAAGGCTATATTATTATTCTCTCTAGTAGGTAAACGTTACCGCATTTAGGAAAAAAAAAACATGCAATAAGTAAGCGGACCACAGACTTACAAACATTGGGGCGCTCGTATGCTGATGTTCATGAAACTTCAGTCAACTTGCAAAGCTTCCAAGCGTTTCCGGGAAGACGATTGTCATGCGTCATCTTCCCATTCTGGCTTCGTGGAAAGTGAATCTAAAAGACGGGAGGAAGACTAATTCTGAAAACCCATGATATAAAAAACGGTCACTTTGCCAAAGAATAGACGACGTTCTGCGCTGCGCGTCTGCGCACCGACAAGTGACGCACAACTTGCCTAAGACGTAACTTGGCTTGCATAATTTAAAAATGAGATTTCTCCCTCTCTGGAGCTGGCCGGCCGCCATCAGACTCGAATTTCACGCTCGCCGCGGAGCCAAGAGATATCGCCCCGGTGCTCTGAATAGCCAGCGTTGCAATCCTTATGTCGGCTCCCGCCTGGGCCCCACAAACCTAACTTTGTATAATGTACTCCAGGGTCCCGCAGGAACACGGCCAGGTCCAGACAAAAGCCCTTCCGACTTAATGGAACAGAAAGGAATGAATGGCACCTCGGAGAACATACAATAAGGCGTGGCGCCTCCGAGACACAAACAACACCTCGTCGTATGGTGTCATTTCTCACACGTTTCGTCCCGATATCTTAGCTTCAGACAAATTCGGGGCTCTCACCATGAATCACCGACTCGAGAATCAGCGGTATACCGTTGAAAATTTTAAAGTAGAGGGAAAATTTAAAAGTAGAGGGAAAATTTAAAAGTAGAGGGAAAACTTAAAAGTAGAGGGAAAATTCAGGTCAAATGGGGAAATACAAATGAAGCTAGGGTAGAATATAGTGGGAATACTTCACATTTTTGCACAGTAAAATCCAAATACAATGTATCTGGAGCTTCACGATTACAGATCATTTCCACAAGTGTGAACCAGCCATTAGACGCAGCGACTCAAGCTACCAATAACGGCTCGTCGTCCAGTGTCATAGAACACAAATATCCGTCGCGATATAACAACTTCAGTTTAATTCGGGCTTTTTAGATTGTTCGATATATCAGTTGAGCTTTACTAATGACGAATCTGCATTGAACCAAAATCGTATCAACAAACTCATAGGTAGCCGCGTGCTTCCGTTCGCAGCTCACAGTCCATGACTTCGCTGGTTCGATGCCAATCCAGGCACGCGAGCTCTTTGCTGGTCTAGGCATATGCTGACTCGGGTGATTTGAATCATCCGTCAAATTTGGTGCGATATTTCTTGATGACCCGTGGTCGACTGCAGCCGCACTTACTCCTCTGGGGCCAATGGACCTATGCCCGCTGCACAAACCAGTGCGTGTGGGTCTCCCAGTTGAGAGTGCGGTCAAAGTTGACTTTACCTTTACTTTGTACGTAACTAGTATACAAAACAGTGTTAGGAAACAATGCGTATAAGCTAATTTAGGAAACAATGAGTACAAGCTAATTAACATATGTCTAGTTACATATGTCTAATTAACATATATAAATATCTTTGCTAACTTCAATTAGTCACTTTCAAATGATAGCCCAATATTCCAATTATTCATTTAAATTACTGTCCAATTATTCATTTTAAATTACTGTAGAAACAACGATTCACATTCGCGTTGTATCTGAACACAAAGCGGGGTCTCGAAAGTTCGGTCAGTCGTCAAAAGGACAATGTTCTTGTCATTGTTTTACGTTGCTGTCAGGAAGGTTCTAGAATTTGGACAACGTGGCCTGTGGAGATGCCACAGCGCGCCAAGAGCGCATAGAACTAAAGAAAATTTCGCTAAATAGGTACTTATACTTGTAAATTAAGTAAGGCACCACCTCTGTATAAATGTTAGATACCTAATGGTGTACATATTATAGGTAGAATACCAATGTTGTAAAGTAGCAGGTAAATACCGTGTTGTCATAAACCTATGATTGAGTGTTGGCAACCGAGCTGCCAATGGCAGCTAAACAAATAAGCGCGGGAAGGCCCGCACCGCGATCATTGAATACGATTGGCCGAAGGCCATGGGGGGAGAGGTGGTCCTTATGAGATCATGGAATTTTCGAGAAGGATCACGAAGATACCTTGGCTTAGGTATATAATGCTCTGACGAAGATGTTAGGGCAGCTTTGAGCTCGGGCACCCTCGCCCTCAGGGTGTCCGTCAACGCTCACCTGTTCTGTGCCGTTAAGCTCCCAACAGCGAACTCTGTATTG
>LQNS02015106.1:2867055-2885364 GCA_001587735.2 Parhyale hawaiensis
CATTCATGCATTGTGTGCCAGTGTCCTTGATTTTGTTGTTCAATTCAATAAGTTCATGTCAATATCAATCGATTTCATGTCATTAATAATCAGATCATTGAAAATTTGCATTCTCGTAATATTCATGTACAATAATCATTATGTATATATAAATTAAATAAACATAAATGGCGCATGACTAGAAATACCCTAACAACAGAAGTAGACTTCTTTACTTCAACAGGCCAAAAAAAACAACATATACAACTCTTTAAAATTCTCTCGAAAATAGGTTTGTTTTGTATGTATAGCTAGATGGGGTTTTAAACGTGAGCGAATATGACTAAAAACGACGTAAAATGTCATCTGCGGAGGTTAGGTGCAAGTGTGATACACCTAACGACCAACTACTCCACGGGATTCTCCTCGTACGTTTCCCGACAGATAAACGCTCTGAAACTTGCTTAGGGCGCCACCATGCCGACCACCAACCCTACTTGAGAGCCCCTTCAACGAGCTCCCGCTCGGAAGGTTAGGTGAAAGCCAGGACTGGTTGTGATATATACGTTCCTAAGTATTTTACTGCATTTATTTGGGTTTTTAGTGTTTTTATTGGTTTTTAGTGTTTAGGTAAGAATTTTTTTAGGTTTTAAGTGTTTTTTTTTACTTAATGTCAATCTTTGATTGGCCTTACTTAGTATCAATCTTTGATTAGCCTTACTTAGCGTCAATTTTAAATCGTATATTTCGATCGTTAGCAGAGCCAGCCCTTGCCTTTTACCTAACTTTATGAGTACGTACTCATTGGCCTGTAGGCTATTACACTTAACAGCCATTTATACCGTAAAATAACACCTAATGCAAAAAAAATTACACTCAACGACCCAATTTACATCGAAACCCCTCGCTAGCTATATATATACAGTTCATGCCACAATAATAGCTTAAACTCAACTTGAAATGCACAATTAAAAGTATTTAAAACTATCTGTTGAAAGCTAATGGTATGTTTGGGACCATGAATGAAATGTCAGAAAATTTCCAGTTTCTTTTAAGAAAAGTTTGAAGGTTTTGATCACTTTTCAAGTGTGCCACGGTATAGCTTTAATAAATTTTTATCAATTGTCATTATAAAAAAGTTTTAATCATAAAAAGTAAGATTATGCGATGTTTAATTTAAGTCAAACAGTCCAATAATATAGTCCAACAATGAAGTACATGGTTAATAGTTTTCATAAGAACCTATCTTCTGGAAAACCAGTTCAATCCTCGTGTCGACAGATTCTGTCAAGTTTTTCATCTCAGAGCGAAGCATAGCGTTTGAAGATGTCTTGATAGCTGTCCATGAGTCTTCTTGTGATGTGTTTTGCCTTCCATCCTCGTAAATAGCCTGCTGCAGAATCTCCCAGAAGTTTTCGATAGGATTCAGATCAGGAAAGCATGTCAGTCCAACCATCAAACGGTCACCTTTAACTCCTAACGACGACATCAACACTTGTGTTGCCTTTAGTGAGTGAGACGGGGCATTATCGTGTTGAAATAATAACCTGCGACGCTTCTGCAGCGGAACGTCATCCACCCATGGAAGCAAGGCTGAGTCAAAGAGCTGGCAATAAGCCAAAAAAGTTATTTTCACTCCATCTGGCACTCGCACAGGACCAACAAGTTTATATCCAATAATTCCCGCCCAAATCATAACGCCTCCTCCGCTCTGCAGTCGACGGAAACGACTATGACGCTCTTGGCCGTTTCCGACCCATCCTCTTCCCCAACCATCTGATCCGTCCAGAGTTACCTTGGATTTATCGGTGAAAAGTACGATCTTCATGTTTGTTTGTCTTCATATGCTCTCGAGCCCATTTCAGCCCTGAATCCTTGTGTCCATTTCAGCCCTGAATCCTTGTGCCTAGGGGAACAGACTTCAATAGAGGAGGTCGGTTTTCAGGTGTAACACTTTTTCCCATGTTTCTCAGCAACAGGCATCTTGTTTTCAAGATTTCAGGGAGATTTACTTCTCTAAAGACATCCTTCTAGGTTTGTAGTGGCTTCTTTAACAATAGCCTTTTTACATTACAAAGATCCCGAGTACTAACGGCTTTCAGGACGCCAGAGTCCGAGCGCCTTTTTCCTTGGTGAGGGGTTGGCTAAAACATGCTTCACCGGGCCAACATGGAGACCTATTGAAATAGCAATATCTTGAACAGGTGTTCCTTTAGCCACAGTTTTTTTACTATTTTTACCTTTTCAGCCTCAGACAGACCTCTCGCCCTTCCCATTTTTAAAGATTTTCACAGAAGCTAATATAGAGCGGTACACCAAATAATTACGTTAATTGTAATAACTTATGATATCTTGTATGGATTCAAATGAAGTTCCGGTGAAAGTGTTGCCATACGTAAACACTTCAGTCAGAAGTGTTTCAAAGCAGATGGGAAAGTTGAAACATCTGTAATATTAAACAAATGAGTGAAGCTATTATCGTGGCAAAGACAGTATATAAATTCACCGGGAGGATTGGACTCGTAGCAAAACTTAGACCCTTTCTACCATGCTTCCTTCGCAAAGTTTCGTCGGATGCGAAGCGCAGTACAAGAAGGACCGTACGTTCATGCCTCCGACCTTTGTTTGCACTGGTCGGATTACACCCACAGCTACGCAGGAGCAGAAGAATCGCTAGTGCAGCAGGCCAATCTCCCAGGTGATAAATTCGAACAACTTTCATGCATATGACAGAGCGGTAGCTGTCCTGGCACAACTAATGGACTCCATGCATGGAATGTACAACAAGGGCCACCGTACAGCTTTTCCGTGCTCTCTATGGGACAAGCACACTTGCAAAACCAAGGGTCGTCACGTTCGTTGGGTGAGATGATCTCATCAAGACGATACGCTGGCGCTGTGGTTCGTAACCAGGTGGGAATTTTCCTTCGCCTTGGGAGGGATAGCAGGATTTAATATGGAGTATTGGGACAAGTGTACTAACGATGTGGTTTCTTTTTTACTGGTTGCTTGTAGAAAATTTCTATCACTTGAACAGGAAAGGATGACGGAGTTTAAGATGGAAAGTTGTGGGACCTATAGGCCTAGAGATTCTTTATCGTTGAAATTTTCCTCACTCAGTGAGGGATTTGACAATTTACAATGTAGTGCCGTATTTACGGTATACATATGCTCTGCATGCTGGAGCCTATAGCACTCTACGCCACCGTTCATTTTATTTTTTGACAATGCGGACGCATTTTCCGAATAGCTTTGCGAGCTTCCATTTGGTTGTGCCTAGCAAGTGGAAGAGCTTGGAGCCTGTCTTGCTAAATCCGACCCTTAGGAGAATAGGGTCCAGGAGAATAAAAGGTTAGCAATGATTTGTGCATAATGTGAGTCTCCTCGGGGCGCTTCACTTACATAATTATTAAAAAGCTCGTGGTAAAAACAAAGGCAAGAATGGATAATGATGAAGCTGTAGATGAACAAAAGCGATGATGGAACATGTCTTCCAGACGTCATCAGAACACGAACTCGATTGAATTAAGTTTCGTCTTTGCTTTTCAACGTTCACGGCGTACTGGATTCGCACAACTGGACCGAATGTATTTAATTTTATCAACTTGCACTTGCTCAGAATTTGAAATCATAAACAATAGCTTCGCGACTTAGGATCGAATTTTAGGCGTTAATTGCAAATCGATTACGATTGACACGGCCTAAAACTCAAAAGAGCGGAGCAGGATTAGGTTTTCAGCAGCAGATCACGAACTCGGAGTGCAACTAATCACTGACAGTCAACCCGAAGTGAGGAAGCATATGCTCAGACCTGAAGATCCGAACAAGTTGAAGCCAGTCAGATTAGAAAAATAAGGAGCGAGGCCCGTTGGCGGCCCGGGGCACCAGGACGGTAAAAATGGGCACCCTTAGCATGAGAACGCTAAGCCAGTAGTGGGACTTGCAGGAATAACATTGCCTCAGGATTATGAGAAGTCGACCCTCAGAAATACAGGGTTAACTCCGCTCCTCTCTCATCATCCTCCTCCTTAAAATTTATATATATATTAGAATGACGATCTATCGTTTGGTTTTGATCAACACGTCATGATATTCATTCAAGATTTATGTCTAGAAAAATAAGGTCTAAGAAAAAATGAGGGGAAAACATGGCTGCTAGTACGTCATTCATATTATATAAACTGGATTACTGACTCTTCACTCAGAGGCTAAAAATTATATTGAAAGGGACAGCACTATGGAAACAAACCAGATATGGTCTTAAGGTCCACTGAACAGTTATGACTCTATAAGTCTACTTCTATTTTTTCAACTTCATTGTCTGCTCTTTTTCTATTTTCAGTTTCAAGCTTCTTTGTACTTACTCTGAAGAAAGAATAATAATAACAATAGAGTCGTTGGCTTTTCTTAATAACGTGTAAAGAAAAAATTTACTGGATGCCAGTTCATAAATTCTTGCACTCGCAGAAGGTGACAGTGCCAGTCCTGAGGAACCTACAAATTTTGACTTAAGAAACGCGTGCCAACGGATGAGCTGTGACGAACGAGGCTCTTTAAAGAACCAAAGCTCTGAACGGATACACTGGCTATGGTCGGTAGAATAGTTTTCATTTCATGTCGCAGTCCCGGTGTCATTAGCAAAATGGAAACGCGCAATAGTAATGCATGCTCCAATTCCTGAAAAGCGCGACTGAAGAGCTAATCGGCTCTGCCTAAATTCCAACCGTCGCGTTTGTGGCTGTAATGCAGGGTTGTCGAGTCGGGGTCGGACACGCGCTTGAGCCAGGAGTCGGAGTCGGTAAAATGGGCCCATATTGTTAGAAAATGGAGCTGGAGTAGGTAGCAGACTCACATTTCCGGAGTCGCAGTCGGATACCCGCTGGACCCGAAAGCAGAGTCGAACTGGGTCCCGCCGATTCCTCAGTCCTGCCTAAAATTCAAATCGGCGAACGCAGTTTACATCGTCAGAAGCCCAAAATAGCAACAGCAATTTAAAGACAATCTTAGCTGTCTGTCTGTTCGCAACGATCATTCCTTTGCGTCACCTACACGAGGACACATCGCACCTTCGCAGTGAATTTCAAGAACTTACATCCACCTACGGAACTTTGTGTGCATATTATTATAAGTAAGCATTAATGCACTTTATTCCTGGAGCAACGAGTAACAGGAGTTGTTCCCTATTTCAGAGAAACTAAGGCAATATTTACACTAAATCGGGTCACAAAGACGGCTAAGGAATAAATAACAGAGCTGTCAATATGTTATTTTTATTATTATGAATTTTTAGAACGACGGAGTGGCAAGAAAGGAACATGTACCGTATAACGAAAGGCATGGAGACATGCAACACTTCCAGAGAAACATGGAACACATGCACGATCAGTTTCCACACGAGATCTACGCCCGTGGGTACAGAAGGACGGAAAAGAAAAGGAAAAACAAAAGAAAAAATGATAAGGAGTACGGAAATGGATGGAGGCACAGTGGGCATGACAGAAAGGCGTTCCAAAGACCTAGCTAAAGCAAAGGTAACGTACAGGGTTCCCTCGGAGTCGCTGCACCCCAAAACATAAGATGGGCGAACATCACTAATTTATCTATATGGCCCAAATTAAGATCCATGAGAGGTGTGCCTCACATACACTAAAGCTAATAGGTACATTTAATATGCATAGGCTATGCAAAAAGATAGTGTTTGTATGTCGCCAGCAGTGCGAAATACTGCGGGTGGGCAAGAACTTCCAGGTAAACAGCATTAATGTGGATATCAGCGCTCCAAGCCCCATTAAAACCAGGTCACCGCCTCAAAGTTTCAATTCCATCCACAACCGGAGAAATGTCCCGGTAAATATTACTGCGAAAGAGGTAAGCATATTTTGCTAAATTTGAAAGTTTTCATATAAATTTCAATGTCAAAGGCGAAAGCATAAAATTTCCAGGTTAACGATATCTATTTTAAAACCAGAGCGACGATATCAAAGTAACAAATAAGTTTCAAACCATTTTCCTCAGAGCGCGGCTGAAGTTTTAAGCAAAGGCTGCTGCAACCGACGGGAGCGAGGACCAAGCAAAGTACTTTCAATCGTTCAAATATCTATTTTTATAATATTATGTTGGATCAAGATTCTGTCACAGCAGCCCTCGCTGTATGAACAACTTGCTCTAACAAACCACAGCAACGTGAACATGTCTCGCTTTAATTAGCAATAAATATCAGTGTGCTAATNCTATTTTTATAATATTATGTTGGATCAAGATTCTGTCACAGCAGCCCTCGCTGTATGAACAACTTGCTCTAACAAACCACAGCAACGTGAACATGTCTCGCTTTAATTAGCAATAAATATCAGTGTGCTAATTATGAATTACTTACGTAATAAAACACACACTTGGAAATATTTATAACTATTTAACTTTCTTTTATACACATCCATACCCTCCATGCAATTACTATTGGAAAATTTCACCCATATGATTATATTATGCTCTTTTGCTTGGCGGAGGTATGGGCTCTCAGAGTGCTCTAGTTCAGAATGTTTCTTCGCAGTACCCGAGCTGCTGCTATAGAAATTTTTCTCGTTCGGGTGCTTGTTGACGCTTTTTTAATATTCAAGCTTTGCAGTTTTCATGAATAAGTTCCCTGATTTGCTCGACATATTACAGTCAAGCTCCGCTTTCTTTCTGTTTTTGTATCGCAATGAGACACGATTCCTATTACTTAAAAA
Source organism: Parhyale hawaiensis (assembly GCA_001587735.2). Classification (NCBI taxonomy): domain Eukaryota; kingdom Metazoa; phylum Arthropoda; class Malacostraca; order Amphipoda; family Hyalidae; genus Parhyale; species Parhyale hawaiensis. Next base: position 2,873,763 of record LQNS02015106.1, read on the forward strand.
AAAGTTTATTACTAATTTGAGTCGCATTCTTGTTTCTAAACGGAGCACGCCTGTACATACTAAAGCAAAGACAGCAAGGACTCCACGCCAAGCATTTTCATACGTTCAAATATATTTTTCCAGAACTGGGATAAAGTTTCCACGTAAGTTCTAAAAGGCTGAAGACGGAAGCAGGGACTGCATGGACGCAGAGCACTCCAATGCTAATACATATAAGCGACAAGCCAGCATTAGCAGAAGCAGCTAAGTCCGTGTTTCTAATTAAGGCGCTGGCATTGATAGACCCGGGCGCTGCATATGAATACATTAAGCGGACTTCATCATCGCGCAATAGAAGGCAGTGAATTTAGACTTAAACTACACGGCTCTCAATAAGCGGAAATAACAGCGGCAACTTGCTTCAAGAGAGTTTCATATTTTCAGAAAGGTAGCGAAAAGAATTTGTATCAAAAAACATGATACGGATGTAAGTCGTACTTACAACAAAAATGAAAGAAATTATAGCAATAAATATAAAATAACTAGTAATAAAAATTGGAAATGGTTTTCGTCATTGTCATCATTGACGAATGAAATGACGCATTGTTCAAACCAGCGTAATTTCGGAACTTACATACTAATCCTTTTGTTATCTATCGTATTTCCAAGTAGGACTGTTGCCGCAAGTAGCGAGCTGTTCGTTTCTTTGTAAATTCCAATGGCATTTAGAACACACGCAGTCCAAAGCATTAGCAATTTTGATATTTATGTTGAAGTCAGTAAACAGATGAGTTGACACGATCAGAAAAAATCCTGACTATGACGTTCGAAAAGAAAAACTTTTGGCAGCCCCGATTTTCAGCATAAACAAGGTGTCTATTGCATTATCTATTTCCTATTTTAACCCCTTTTAGCACATTTATCATCCCTAGAGAGAAAATTTTAGCACCTTTTTCATTTCAATTTTTAAGATGAGTGTAAAATACTTTTACAATACTTTTTAAACCCAAAAGCATGTATGCTAAGTACTACTAAGTACAGGGTAGCATCCCAAGTAGGTAGCTATAATTCGATACATACATAGCTTCTTCCTCAATTATATTGATTGCATTAAAGCAGTCAGTCGGAATGATCGACTGCAGAAATGACTACAAATTACATACAACGCATTTAAAATGTATTTTTTTAGCACTTTTTACTTGATTTTAACACATTTTCAGCACCTTACCCATTTTAGCATTTCTAGCACCTTTTATACACCTTGATGAAATGAGTAAAATATTATCACAACCAGTACCAAGTATACCTCTGTGATTAATAATCCATTAAAAAAAACGTCAACAAAATAGTGCCACCTATAGGCTCAAGAATAAGAATCTGCAATAAAGAAATATAGATTGCTATAAAACAACTCATGACGTCGAAAACCCTAACCTAACAACTTGATAAATGTATAAAGTTGATGTTAAAACAGAACTCCAAAAAATCCACACTATAGCGTATTAAGGATCCACCGAACGATAGCCTCGGTTTACACGTTAACCAACGTTAAAAAAATTTAACCCCCTTGACATATGCAAAAAGTTTAAAATTAACACTAACAAATTACTATAAGGGCCACTCGTAACGTTATAAGAGCAACTATTTACACTTGCAGACGTCACAATTAAAATCAAACTAGCTTCACATTTGCATAACTGTCTACATTCAAACAAGCAGATTACAACAACATCCACTCATAACGTTTTGGGCAATTACTCACATCAGCCAACATCCCAATAACCCAAACCAACTTGATTCAAGAATAAATGTTTGCCGTGACATAAATAAATTACTACCACAACAACCCCTCATCACGTTTTGGGTAATTATGCACGAACCCCAACGTCCCAAGAATTCTAACCACTTTCGCGGCGGAATGAAAGTTCATATTAAAAGCACCAGAGAAAATAAAGCCCAGGGGAAGTCATCAATCTAAGATCCCTTAATGAAAAGTACACAGTATTTTGACGGCAATAGAGACACAAGCAGTGAGATTTTACGGTGCTGGATTCCCAAGAGTAAACCTTTAATTAAAATGAAGCCATGAATCAAACAAAGCGTCCAGGAACTGAAGAACTGGGTGCAAGTAATATGTACGCTGCATTTTTTTTGAACGATGGCGATCTCGACTGGACCACAATTAAATTGGCGCATTAATGGGCTTTTATAATTATATAATCTGCGTAACGACGCGGTTACTGTACATGTGGGGTGACTGGGTGCATTATATAATGGGCACGGTTAGTGCCGTCATTACACTAACGGAATTCTTGGCGAGTCCAAAATTTAAAATTGCAATGCAGCTTCAGGGGCGGCCAAAAATTGTGTTCGGGATTAGAAAGCTGGTAATATCAGCCGAGTGGAGTTATTAACAACAATCTTGGGGAGCACTTATCAACAATCTTTGATGAGTTATGAACAAAAACCAGTCTTGTACATCATGACCACTGACAACAAGCCAAGTAAGTATAAAGAATATATCAGCTTTGAAGAATAATGCAATAAAAACTTGAACAATTATATACAATGTACCTTTCGCATATTTCGGATGACCATCGAAAAGATTCGTCAATTGGCGGACTTGTTTCTCTTACAGAGAACTCGTTTAGGCGAATAATAAATTTTTTTCGCATAAAACCCAGGGGATTCCTCTAGAAAGCACCCGTTTAAAGTGAAAATTCTAACATTATAGCTTAAAGCAAATGTTTTAAACTGTGTACAATATAATTTTTATTTTGAAACGTCGACGAACCAAATTTTGAACTGTACACAAAATGACTTTTAAAACGAGCACTAAAATCGTTCTAAACAATGCATATATAAAACTTTCAAAATGTGAACGAAATTCGAATTCATTTAAATTGTATGTATTGTATTTAATATTTACTTTCAAACCGCTCTGCGCGAAGCAAATTTTTAAAAACATTCCAAAGACTAGAGCACTCATGAGAGCGCATACATCCTCCAAGTAAGGCAACGGTAAGGAAAAATTCAAATTGGCTCTGCAACCATGATTTTCTTTGTATCAATTCCAAAATCTAATCATTAGTGCCTTATGATAGCATTAATAGTTTCTGCAATTATTTTGAAGATCCGTTCAAAACTTTTTGAGTTATGCTGCAAACAAACATTGTGCAAACATAAGTCAAACATACAAATGAACCAACCGATCTGCACCAAAATTTAATCACTTATGTCTTTTAATTGAACTAACAACTGTAAATTTCATAAAGATTTGTCCAAAACTTTTTGAGTTAGTGCGCTAACAAACATTATGACAAACATAAGCCAAACATACAAACGAACCAACCGATCTGCACCAAAATTTAATCATCTATGTCTTTTAACAGTACTCTAACTCCTGTAAGTTTCGTGGAGATCCATTCAAAACTTCGTGAGTTATTGCGCTAACGAGCATAAAACCAAACACAGCGACAAACACACAGATCATCACAAAAAATTGGTCATTTACTCTTTGTGATATACCGAACAACTCATGTAAATTGCATAAAAATTCGTCCGTAACTTTTTGATTTATGGCATTGAGAAAAATGTGGCAGACAAACAAACGGATGGAAAAATCTTCACCAAAAGTTAATCATCTGTTCCTCGTAACATACCTAACAATCCCTGTATATTTCGTCAAAATCCGTCCATATCTTTTAGAAGTATCTTGGTGACAGACAGAAGGACAGAATGAGAAAGAGACTAACAGGCAGACAAACCAGACGAAAATTTAACCTCCTTGGTGGAGGTAATAAATATTAATCTGTGTATTAAAACAATCTTTAAACTGGGCAAAATACTATTTTTAAACCACATATGTTTTCACGTTGAGTACAAAGCACATTTTATTGTGTGTGTGTTCTGAACTCAATGTTGAGTAAGGATTTTTTAACGTATTTGCAATTACCTGGTTATGAAAAAATTGAAGTCAACTCTATACTAATTGCATTAAATATCTGAAGTCATATAAGAATAGAGTTATATAAAATATCTCATTTTTGCAGCATTTGTCCTTTCGAGTTGATGTAATTTTGCACATTTTTATTATCGTCTTTAAGAGCTACAAGCGATCATTCGTTATAATTAAATCCGTTTCTTTTTCTTCGGTTACGCATTAAAATTGTTGGCCAGTATAATTAGCGAGAATTCTACAAAAGGGTCGCTGACATCATGTCCACATCAGCACTAAAATATAATCAAAAGTGAGAATATTTTGCAGTAACATTTTCTATTTTTGAAGGTATAAGAAAAGTTTCAGCGTGCAGCAATGCACTGAAAATTTTTTGCCTGTTGACCTCGCAATCACAGCTAACAGACGACGGCATGGTGCATGGTGGAGCTTCGTAACGTATCTATGTGTTTGTGCCTGATTGTGTGTTTTTTCGAACCCAATTTGGGCAGATATTTTTGTACTTTGAACTTTCCTGAAAAATATATATTATAACTTAATTAGCTTCACACAGCCACTGTTATGTTTTCTTGCTTCAAAGATTTTATTTGAAATTACGGCAGCATCCTTTTATTGGTTAATGAAGATAAGTCTATAGTATACGAAGACGCATGAACAAATCACGGAATTAACCCATAAAGGGACTAGCCCGAGACTATCCGTTGAACAATTCTCTAGTGATTGTAAGTACAAAATTAAAAAATATTTGGAACATAAGAGGAATCGCTAAAGGCGTTAACTTGCAAATAACGATTGCCACTTTCTAGCTCTAAACTCAATAAAACACGGCTATAAGCATCTAAATAGAAACAAAGCTTCAAACCAAAAGACAACATATCTAGTCAGTTACAGATTTTCAACATGTATAGATCAAAGAATGGAATGATACATATAAAGTGACATCATCAAAAACACTAGGCAAGCGAACGCTCAATGTATGGGCGAACGTCTAGAGTATCTCAGCTACAGACTATAACTCTTCATTGCGAGAACACAAGAGCTGATCGCCCGCTTGTAAGTTGAGTTTGCGATTGCCTAGTGTAGCTTCGGCATCCCACAACCTCCAGGACAACGGTACGTTGGGCAGTGACATATATAACACCCCCGGCATACGCAGTACAAGCACCTGCGATTCGAACACTGTAATATATATTATCTTATCAGCTTCAATTTCTCCACAACTTTATTTCTGAGCGTTCGACTCGCCACTTTAGATTGCGTTTCGGGCGTTAATCGCTGGCGCAGCTGACTCGGCCGAAACCCAATCATGTACAGCAGACTCAAGCGTGAGTTGATTTATGATCCAAATCGGAGATCAAACGCTTAGGAATGAAATTCCAGCCAAGCTATAAAACGAATCAAGTTAGCACACGCACCAAATTCGCTAACAAACTCCCTAGTTTTCCAACGCCCAATACATGCAGAGGACCTCGATTATTACTGGTCCCCATAACGCCACTCGCTCGGCGTGAGGCCGTAACACTTCCCTCCTATTATCAATTAGCCTCAGGTGCTTTTCCCAACGCAAAACCTGGAATTGAATTCAGCCAAGCATGAGCAGGAAATTAGAAGACTGGGTCATCAAAAAAAACACACAACGATGGAGGTATGAATGACCTCGCCGGGTGCGGTGAAAGTGCACTGCGGGCAATATGATGGGAGGACGGGAAGGGGGTGGAGGTGGGGGTTTAGGGGAATTACCCCGCCTGTACGGAAGTGGCTGCAAGACTTCGGTTGTTTTTTCTTAGCAGAGACTACCCTGCAGCTGGATGGCGCGCGTAGAAATGTTATTAATTTTACCGTGTGTCCTGCTGTCATACAGGACGGAAGGTTCTGGGAACGAGCAAATATATGATATGGCCGTCGCTTTACCAGATTCTTAGATGAAGGTTGTGAAAAGCAAAACGAAGAACACGAGCACCTTCCTAGCCAATATTAGACCTGGGGCGCCGTAATGAAAATTCGCACTTCCGTGGATTGCTGATGAAAGTGAGGGTAACAGTATCATAAACTGGAAACCTTCACTTAGTGAGCTATAGACGGCTTAATTAATTGTCAATGAAATAGTATCAACATCAAGTATATAATAATACATGATAGAATTTAATTAAAACACTATAATATAGTCTGCACCCGACCTTTGGTCTGAGAGAACTCGATTTTTATCTGCTTGAAGTTCGAGAGAAGTATATAGTGGAGCGCCCTGGGATGGTAATTTCCGTACTTGCTGGCGGGTGACGTCAGCCTGTGGTATGAGGGCGGCATCAAACTTATGATGTTTTTCTTCGACTGTTTTAGCTGCCCATAATCGTTATCGTCCACGTGCACTAATTTCTGGAATTTCAATTCTGTTCCGTCTTCAACGGTAATTGATAGCCAACAGGTTCCGCGAGCCACCTCAATTGAGCTTAATAAGTAGCTGATGTGGTGCACGTCTTTAACTGCAGCGGAGAACTGGCTGTCAGCCGGTCACTCAGCCAATTTAGCCACTGAAGTTGGGTTTTGGGGATAGCAGGCTGCAGTCATTCCCCAAAGCAATTGCCTGCATCAGAAGGGGCTGACATTCGCTCCAGTAATATCTTCTCCGTGGTTTAAAGCTAAGCGTATTTTCAGAGTATGGTGCCCAAACAGCTCGACCTACATATTTGCTCCTCGGTATCCATGATAGACCTGTGACAGGAGGTATCTTTCAATAATGATTTCTTTGTACTATTTCGTCATTTTCTTTTGAGCAGAACTAATCTATTTTGATGGCAGTTGGAGCTGCTCTGGGAAAAATACTGTACTCTCCAAAGTGGAATTGGTAGCACTGGTCGTCATTGAATTGAAAACAACGTCAAGTTGTAGCTGCGGTGGGTGCCGTGCATACTCCTCACAGTACAGTAGAATCCTGACCACAAGCATGAATACTGAAGAAGGGCCGATGCCTGTTCTTTGCGGTCATTTTTGATAACGGGTTGCACTTGTATTATTCATACATTTCCTAATTAACCAAACTGCGATCCAAAGAGAAGGAGAAAGAAGGCATGTAAGGAGATGCTCAAAACGAGAAATCCAAGCATGAGGAAGAGAAAACCAGGTACATAAAAAGAAGTAGAGCAATTAAAACAAAACTCGCCAGCATATATAAATGTGAGGCAAAAAAGCAAAAAGACATCCCGCACGCCTAACTAAGGCTACGCTATAGAATGGAATTATGAAAGTAAAAAAAAAAAACATCCTAAAACTAATCTGGACGACGGAGGGTTATGACACACCCTCTGGCAGCTCACAGCGCCTGGCTTAATGCCTGCCACAAAGTTTTATGAGGACTTTGCGTTACATTACGCGACGTAAACATCACACCGCAGTGACTTATAGTTGCCCGTAGGGCAGCTGCTTCTATTTTTTTTGCTTTGTATACAGCACGACAATTAGTGGCCATCTCTTTGGCAAAGAAACACATCAAATTTATACCAAAATTCATGCCCTCGTCAGCAGAACTTTAGGCACACGGCCGAAAGGTTTTTAACCTTTTTGGCAAACAACCACATCGCATCTGACGGGTAATATAAAACCGAATAGCTTACCATGACACTGCTCGGCATTTAGCCAAAAGTTCCAACGTTTCTTTGGAAACAAGCACATAAAAATGCTTGTAGCTATACAGCCGAATATTTTCCTTTTCATCAAACTGGCGGGCACGTAGCTACAAGTTTGTAACGTTTGTCATCGGCAATGACGAGCACCAGAACTTGTTGGTATTTAGAAAATATGCAGCGAAATTATCCAAAAATAAAAAAGACTCATCAAGAAGGATAAACTTTGATTTTTTAACCTTTGATGTTAGCTGTTGCGAATATTAATCATTTTATTTAACTTAAAACGAAGTCGTTTAATAAGAACACACTATCATGCGACAATTGGTGGCTAAATATGTAACTCAAACCTGTTTTCGCGCTGGCTATCTCATGCTATCCTGCGAGGGTTAAGTTTTAACTCAGCATAATATCTATGTGATTAACTGACACTCTATCCAATGTTGTAAATCTATACTAAGAAGTAAAGTTCCGGACAATTTAAACGTAACCAGATTAGATTATATCTCTCAAAATGGGTGAATCGAAGACTCCTTTAGTGCACTGGGATATCTGGTGTCTAAACCTATAATAAGTTCAGTTAATTTATATATAAATTTAGGTTTGGGTGGATACCAAATGAGAAAATATACATATTTTAGCTTTGAAATCAATGTTGATAAATACGACCCATCGCACCACCGTAAAAATTATCACGACATACGCTTCTTATCTTATTTCATTTGTTTTAACCTATAAGCACCAATACTCGTCAGCGTATTACCGCCACTCCAATAACAAGATTTGAAATAATGTTGGAGATCACCGCCATATTGGTCAGGGCTGCCACTCACCCAACTGTCCACAGTCAAAAATATATACTTGAAAGACTAGAGCACTCTGTGAGCACTTACCTCTGCCAATCAGGGCAACGGTAACGAAAAAACGCAAATTGGTTCTGGAACCATAATTTCCTTTGTATCAGCAGCAAAATCTAATTGTTAGTGCCTTTTGACAGTAATAACAGCTTCTGCGATTTTCTTGAAGTTCCGTTCATAACTTTTCGAGTTATGCTGCAAACACACATTCTGACAAAAACATTAGTGAAACACACAGACGAACGAACCGATTATCACTAAAATTTGATCCTTTACGTCTTTTAATATGTATAAAAAATCTTATGACTTTCATAAACTTCATTCATAACTTTCCAAGTTATTTTGCCACCATGTATAAGATCAAGCACAGAGACAAACAAACAAACGAACAGATAGTCACAAATATTTGGTTCTTTATTCGATCCTCGTGATATACCTAACAATTTAACTCACGTAAAATATCATTAAAAAAGAGCAAAAGCGACAACAAACAAACGGGTGAAGGGATCTTCACCAAAAGGTAATCATCTGTTCCTCCTAACATAACTAGCAATCCTTGTAAATTTCGTAAAGATCCATTCATAACTTTTTGAGTTACCTTGGTGAGAGACAGACAAATATACAGACCGACAGCATTGTTAGTAAGAGATGAACATGAACATTAGTAAAGCGGGCATGAAAGAAAGACATCCCGAAGGCCTTTAGCTTCAGCTAGAGTAGGTAACCTTCAGTCCACCTGGGGTCTCTACTCCCCATAACATAAGATGGGCGAACCTAACTAACCTATGTATTTCTATGGCCCATCCTATGCCTCGAGGAAAGAAAGCTCAACGGGTTAATTCAAGTACTGTATATAGACATGAATAACATTAGCTGCGGGCCCTACGTGGTCCACAGAGATATCGTAAACAATCAGGGCAGTGTTTCTCCAATTGAAACCGTTAAAAGCCAGAGGACGTCAAGAACCCTCAACTTCTGATAACACCATCTGAGCCCGAATTATACAACACACATACGAGTGTTTCGTATTTCAACCTCAAGTACTCTTGTTTTGACTTTTTGAAACGTGTCGCTAATCTCACTGAATATGGACCAGGGCCACCCGCTTGGGGTTCATGTGTGCCCCCGGACTCACGGACCCCGGAGTAAGAGTCAACACCAAAAACGTCTCCTACGGCAACTCCATACTTTATTTGCAGCATCAGATAAATTTGAGCTCTGCAACAGTAATAACATACTGATAGCTGAAAGCTTAAATATAAGCCAGACCAATTATGTATTTGGACGTAGGTTCATGGACGAAATTTTGAATATAGTTTAGGGCAGAGCTAAAATAATTGAGAGTCGCTGCAGCAGTTGATTCAAGACGATCCGCTGACATTAGCTAAGAGGCAAACTAACCATTACTTCCAAGAGTTTGCTGATCGTAACTCATATGACAAAATTCGCGACGAACCTCTACAGCTCAGAGCAGAAGCTGCTTTTTCATGAGGCGCAATGGGGTGTCTAGGAACTCAATCAGAAGCCAAATGACGACAAACACGAAATCGGGAATTACTTTACACAACACACACAACTCTCTCAAAGTACTATACCGAGATGACATTTGTGCCAAACTGCACGGAGACAACGAAATGCGACATTGCCATCCAGACAACAAAGGTCTGAAGCGGTAGAGCCGCCAACCTGAAGGCCAACCAACCTACGCTTCAAAGCGCAGGAGTCCTCCCACCATGGTTCATTTGGCGGAAATCCGTGACGCACCTCAACAGAACTGCACCTTGGGGCTGCTCCTGCATTCTCTCTCGCTGGAAGCTGAATACAAGAGGCTAAGCTTAGTCTTGGGCGGCGGCAAACTGGATATACAATGGAGCGAAAGCATCCGAGGGTTAATATAGCAAGCGCGATTGTGTGATGACAAACAACGGTTCGGTGCATTGTAGTTGGCAGACTGCAAAATAGACCAGCGGGAATAATTAACGGGAGAAATGGTGGGTCCCACTGTAGTGAGGGGATTCCAAAATGGTGCACCGGGAAAAGGCCACGCGAAGGCCCTTTTCTTCGCCCATGACTTAATAGCGCTGACAAACGCATGGACACTGTCCTTAAAACTTTAATTCGGTGAAGAATGATGTCCGATATTATTCGTGCGATCTCGTGTCGTGTGTCAAACTTAATTGTTTGCCGTATCCAGTAAAAAATGAGTTTAAGCCTACACCGTCCGCGAATAACAGAAATTTCGTAAAAAGAGCACTACAGGGAACGGGAGATTACGGTTAACTCTTCACTGTACAGCCGCCTGGCTAAGTCTAAAATGGCCCACATTGTTTAATTCATTGTAAAACCCACAGAGGCAAGCAATACTACGCCTTTGGTACAAGTTCACAAAATTATATTGGGGACACAACCGACTAGCTGTGTAAACTTGTCAGTCCAGAGGACGAAGTTGATTGGCAGAAGCCATAGTACCGCCAGCGGTATAGTACTCCAACACAGGCAACAGGAGAGCATAGAAGCAACTACGGACTACATGGTTATCACCAAACACAGCATTGAGCCCAGCCCTACTAGAAGCACGTGCGACCAGGCGCCTAACAAGCAACTCATTCGTCAGTTTCTTATCAAAGAGATCACAGAGTATTTGCAAAGTGAGACGACAGCAGCACAGTGCGACCTACCATCAGTGGTAGATATTGGGGTAAAAATGACCGGAAAAGACTGATAATCATAGAATTAGTCTTGCGTGCATTCAGCTGCACGCTCCATGCCTTAATCAAGAATAAACAGATCTCTAATTAGGAATAAGACATCTCCACGCATACGAAAGATGCGAATCACCGCTATCAATGCAGAATCATTGGAATAATTAATCCTAGTGTTTTCCATCGAATACTCCACGTTATTAATTAGTGCACATAAATAGCAGGAGGCCAAGAAACAGAATTGAGCTCCAATAAGACCTAGACCGCTTCATGGTAGAGTCCGCAACGTGGCAGATGAGCTTTAATGTTGACAAATGTTAAGTTAAGAACGTTGAGCAAGAGAACACTTCGGCCCAATTGGATACGAATGGGATACCCAGGCAACATGAACTTGTTGATGGAAGGTTCCCTCGGCATACCAACCTTCCCTGAGGGTCGAATATTAAAAATGATTCACAGGGAACATTACATGGAGTTAAGAAAATGACC
>LQNS02015106.1:2942949-2967598 GCA_001587735.2 Parhyale hawaiensis
TGAGCATCACCCTTCGCCCCTCCCACTGTGGCCTGTGACCTGCCACGCCATTGGCTGCCTTGAGACTGTACTTGCTGAAAGGTTCAGGAAAAAAAATTCGCTGCCCGTGCTTGTGACACGCCACTCTCCTAGATTCCACTCACTTTCACGTCGGCGGCCGCCCTATAGCACTTGCCTCTAGCATCACAGTATTAGAATTTGTCGTAGCAGCATAGCCTATTTCAGACAGGTTTAACTAAGGAATTAAGTTTGGCAGGTGTGAACTTGCCAAGTGCGATATGAGGTAGGGCAGAGATAAAGTATAACCATTCGGAGCAAATGGCGATAAGGTCATTTTGGGGGCAAAAATTATTTTGCCTCGCCTCAGGAGAGCTAGAATCACTATGGACAAGAAACGAGTGCATAAACTCTTAGAGCATTTATTTTTGTGGTCATTTCAGTGTTTGTATTGCTTTTCTAAGTTAATAAAATGAATGTGTGAGGCCGAAATCATTTTTTTGCCCCAAAAATGACTTTATCGCCATTTGCCCCGAATGGTGATATATCTTGGTAGAGTAAAAACGACCCTGCAATGAAACCCAAACCTGGATTTTTTTTTGTGGGGTGACATGATACGTTAGTATGAAAAACATATTTAGAGAGTACAAACAACACACAGTAATGTAGGTACCTAATAACCTCCAAACAAAAGTAAATACCTAGGCATTTTGGCAAAGGAAGCAGCGTAAACGTAATAACCCACAAATGCCAAATGATGCAGCAGTTAAAGTTTAGCTTGATAGAACAAACAAGACACAGAACTGAAGACCATGACCTCTAAGCTGAACTACGTCATCACAATCATCTGATCCTCAGTTCTGATCTTAATTGAACGTCCTTGTGACATTAATTTCAAGCTGCCACGAGAACTGATTAACTTTATTACAGTCATCCGGCGGCTCGTCCGTTTTTTCCCAGGGTCCTCATAAACTGCGAGCTTTTCGTTTAATTATATCTGATGGCCCTCAGCGCGTTTCGACTTCTGGAAATGAGTTACAGTCTAGGGACGGCGGTACTTCCTCCAGTTTATTCCTCGCTTCACAATCAAATAATCAAACTCAAGACATAAACAACATATAAAATCTATATATACTGTACCTATATAAATTTAAGCACTAGAAGTAGTACAAGAAGATTTAAGCCTCCCTTAATAAGTACTGAGCTCTTCCAAGAGAGGAAAATGAAATGAAATATAGTATATCGACAGAGAAACTGGGAACCCATGCACGAAGGTGTTCCCACACAGGATCAACGCGCATGGGAATAGCAAGTCGGGAAATAAGAGGAAGAACAGACAACAGTGAGATCAGTAGGAGTATGAAAGTGGAAGGAAGGAAAAACGGGCACAAAAGACAGCCGTCTTGAAGGCCTAGCTATAATAGTTAAGGTAACCTACACAAACCCTCTGGGGGCGCTACTCCCTATAGCATAGGATGGGAGGCCTATAAATCTAGGTATATATACGTAGATATCTATATGCAGTTTTACTACGCTCTTGAAGCAGTTTTTTTTCTGTCGCTATACGGTAAACGAGATATTTCTTTTGTTACTGTGACCGCACGGTTAACAGAACTTATGCTTTTTAATTGTCTTGAGAGTTCCAGCAACAGATTTTCTTGCTAGGAGTGTAATGCAACAGGTCTTAACCCTTGTGAGTCCATTTCAAATAGTGCTACTCTAGCGCCCAATTTCTGTGATGGTTCGAACCAATTTTACAGAAATGGCTCAATGAAACCCGGACACAAATAGGTACCACCGTGTCTTAGGTGTAGCTAAGACACGCTACACCATACGAGCCAAGCCCTAGGAAAATTTCAGTTTCAACATTCAAGACAACTCGACTCCTTCCAAATGTGAAGCTCTTGCACGCCTCACACGAGCTGAAAATCAGATCTAACTTGTGAGAGATTTACATTGATCCCTTTTTGTGGAAGAAAGGAGGAAAAATCGCAGGCTCCCTCGCTGCCAGAGGCACGTTGACACAAGATACATTACACGTGAAGTGATCGTTTCACTTAAATAAAACATAGTCCTATTTAAGCGATACTGGCTTTATTGTACAAGATAAAGGCTACAGCTGATGTTGAAATGAAATTACAGTTAAAACTAGTCCCCAAATAACAGGTGCAGGAAGTATTCTCTTGATGCTAACTCTTGTTCAGGCATGTTGATACGCAGATGTTTACGTCAACCGAGAATGTTTTTTTTTTTAGGTTTAATTCCGATAGCGACGCTTTGAACGACTTGCGGTTGGCCGTGTCAGACATGTGCTTCATCACCGGCCCATGGACGCCCAGACGTGCGGATTTACTAATCATAATAGTAATCTGGATGACGGCGACCAACGCTAAGCCTTCTATCTAACCCTCAAAAATATTGCGGTCACACTATCACCCATTCAAGTTGACTATCTTCGAGTAACTGTTGAGGACGTTACAAATAGTGCTCGTCCTGTAAAAAGTGATTGTTATTAATTCAGGCACGAAACGGTTATATGGTACTATTCCTACGAAATATGATGCTGAATGTGGACGGTGAAGCGTAAAGAAACAATCCTCAAAGCCCGGCCGAGCCCCAGCAAGGAATTTAATGAAAATCAGTTGGTAACTTTTTGCGTAAAGTTAGTAACAAACAAGCCGTCTACGCTGGTAAAACTCCAGCTGAGGATAATAATTTATTATCGTCCTCGAGCCAGTACAACGCAGGCAAGGGAAAAGTATGTGAAATTCGGGAGAAATCGAAAAACAATACATAATCGCTCTCCAGCAAGTACAGAGCGCTGAAAGGAAAAAAAAAATGCATACCCAAATACAGAGAATATGGAACATCATTCATAATCGTTCTCCAACTAGTGCAACGCATGCACGAAAAAGTGCATGAAAAAATGTAAGGGGAGCAATACAACACTTCAGGAGCTTTTAGAGGTACCTGCATGGCGATGCAGAATTTCTTTCCCTGTTTGTCGCCATTTTGATTCGTAATATTGATGCTTTATTATACTTAGGACCGCTTCACACTTGCGTTTTTAAACGCTGCGGTAAAGAAAACGCATCGCAATTACAATTGTTTAAACAAATGAAAAACGCTGCGGTATAACTATCGCTAGTGTGAAAGGTTTCATTTGCAACAACTGTAAGCTAAACTTAATTGCGACGCGTTTTCTTTGCCGCGGCGTTTAAAAACGCAAGTGTGAAGCGGGCCTTACATCAGGTAAAGTTTAGCTGTACAGAGTCTCTCGCAGATCGATTTCCCGCGCGTGAGAAAAGTAAATAAAGGACAAATAACAGACTAAATATTTTTTTTATCATGGAANGTTTTCTTTGGCGCGGCGTTTAAAAACGCAAGTGTGAAGCGGGCCTTACATCAGGTAAAGTTTAGCTGTACAGAGTCTCTCGCAGATCGATTTCCCGCGCGTGAGAAAAGTAAATAAAGGACAAATAACAGACAAAATATTTTTTTTTATCATGGAAACCACAAATGAGCAAAATCCGAACCGAACATGAAACACTTTACAAGCACACAAAATAGAAAATACTGTCAGATAACTGGCAAACGTACAATTCCGTTTCTTTGCAATGGAAAATCCCTACACCGTAGTACAACCTAAGCGTCACCGAATTTTTTTTTACGCAGAGTAAAATTGACTCGTTGATACTACAGTACTGCGGGTGCAACTCCAAAGGTACATCTCCTTTGGTCACCTTTAACGTTTCACCTGCCCTACTGAACTTCAATTTTCGTTGCACTATATAGTACCAATTTAAACGGGATGGAAGGGTCTTTGTGGAAGAGTGATGCCGGGACTACATATGCATTCGCACGAGCTACATGCATGGTTTCTAGGATGTAGCTGCAGCTCGCATGCTGTTTCGATAAAAAATTAAAATCGGTAGCATAGATACGGTAGCACAAATAACGTCGGAGTGCACAGTTCATTTACTACTGATAGTTATGTCAAGCAATAGAGCCTGCAGCATAGTGGCGTCACACAAATATGTATCAGCCAATAGTGTCACTCCTTTTTGCAGCGGGGCATCCTGGGTAATGCCACAGTTCATTTACTACAGATAGTTATGTCAGCAAAAAGTGAACACCCTTTCGCCCAATCTTAGCTAATCAGCGACCGCCGTGACACCATCTCAGCCAATCAGCGAGTACGGAGCGTACCCGCATATGTGAAATTGATTTCTACTAAATTTTTCGTCCAGCAAACCATTTATGGTTGCAATTTTGCACAGCTCGTGTGAACCTTTTTCAACAATGACTCCAAACAAATTTTTAGGATCAGTTCTTCCTCCATCAACATTAGAGATTGGAACAGTGACATTGTTAGTAACCAACAGCAAACTAATAGTGAACACCAGAAGACGAGCCTTCAAGAAGTGTTGCTAATGAAAAACAGCGATGCGTTTTCTTCTTTATTCCCAGATTCTGATCGCGACGCATACCGCAACACACTTTGACTTGTGACCTTGTTGTGAAAACTTCTCTGCTTGTAAAATGGATTCTGATGCTTTACCAAAACAGAGCAACTTTTGAGGAAGAGCTAAAAAAGTGGCATAGCAAAAACAACAGAGTGCTAATAACACGTGATGAATGCTTTGATACAGCAAGTGGATTAATTGCCAGTCATGAAACGAAATTCAAAACTGCCAAGTAACAAAAAGTGTAACAGATGTTTCGTTTAGTATTGTCTTCGACTTTTATGTATCAAATTTTACGAATANCACTCAACTTGATTACTGTATACTTAACTTGATTACTGTACACTCAACTATTCCAAGGTACCAACTTTTTTTCGCCATTTGAATGAAATCTGAATTTTCTCCTATCTTATTCCCATATATAGAGCGTGACAGGAAAGATATAAATATATAAATAAATAAATAAATAAATAAATAAATAAATAAAAACAACGTGAATTATTATATAGTAGATTTTGCACAGCTCGTGTGAACCTTTTTCAACAATGACTCCTGTAAAATTTTTAGGATCAGTTCTTCCTCCATCAACATTAGAGATTGGAACAGTGACATTGTCAGCAACCAACAGCAAACTAATAGTGAATACCAGAAGACGAGCCTTTAAGAAGTGTTGCTAATGAAAAACAGCGATGTGTTTTCTTCTTTATTCCCAGATTCTGATCGCGACGCATACCGCAACACACTTTGACTTGTGACCTTGTTGTGAAAACTTCTCTTCTTTTAAAATGGATTCTGATGCTTTACCAAAACAGAGCAACTTTTGAGGAAGAGCTAAAAAAGTGGCATAGCAAAAACAACAGAGTGCTAATAACACGTGACGAATGCTTTGATACAGCAAGTGGATTAATTGCCAGTCATGAAACGAAATTCAAAACTGCCAAGTAACAAAAAGTGTAACAGATGTTTCGTTTAGTATTGTCTTCGACTTTTATGTATCAAATTTTACGAATAAATATGTTTGGAAATAGTTGGAAATAATTGAAAATCAAGTTTTATCGTATTTTATATTTCATGTTTTGCATAAAAATTTGTAAGAATGAAGACGTGATAAAGGTAGTAGTCAATAGTCATATTGTTCATAGGTCTACTGGAGGGTAAGTGAACATTTAAGTGACAACAGATTTCACTTCATCCCTTCATTTTTCAGTCTAGGGAATATGCAGAAAATTACCTCCAAATTTCAGGTAATACGCTAATAACTGGAATTTTTAGGTATCATGCATAATCCCTGAGTGAAATAGGTAATATGTGCTTTAACTTTTTTTTCAGGGAATATACATATTAACTGACTATACATATTACCTGTAACATATATACATATATATAGGAACAAGGGAGTGACTCGAAGGGTAAAGCCTTTACACAGATGCTTTCGCCCTTTACCGCGCACGATGAGCATAAATTTTCGTAGGAATTTCAATATTTAAAAGTTCCGAACGGTCCAGAGGAGCAACTACAGTACACATAGTAGTACACAGTACAATTAGGAATTAATTGTGTATTAGCTGCAACTACTTCAGCGAAGATACGGTAGGGTACCAAGCCTCGGCTTTAAGTAGACTTAAGATACTACTATCAACATTAACTGTTTACGCCCCAAATAACCTATAAAATGAAACTTGTTAAGATTTACTACTGTAAACAGACATAAAACGAGCTAGGTACGGGTCAGGCAGATGCACTTTTTTACCACCGTACTGTACATTACTAGCTTAAACTCAGTAACCAGAAACACGTCGAGGATAGTTAAAAAGAATGTATTCCCAGTCACATACTTCGAGAATACAGTTATTGCCTACATACCCAACAGTTCGAGTCTCCATGTACCTAGGGTACGTTATGATCGAGTAAAGAAAAAAGAAAGAAGTAACATCACATGCATAGTAAGGTATGTCAAGGTAAACAAGGGGCATTACAAGCAAATTACGGCATATCAAGATAAACAGGAAACCTATGCATGGAATAACAGAAAGATGAGAACGAGGGAGAACAGAAAAGAAAGATTATCAGGAGCAGGATGAAAGTAGTCACAAAAGAAAAGACGTCCTGGACGCTAAACAGTAACTGATTAACCCTATGGGTTCCCTTGGTGAGGGTCGACTGCCCATAACTAAGAACGGGTGAGCTTAACTAACCTAACCCAAAAGGCTAGCGCTGCTGTTCAAATAAAGAATATAATATCATGTAGTGAACAGATGCGAGAATTTGAGGGAGAAGTCACAGTTATTTGGTACTACAGCCATTTGAAATTTGATTAACGCCAGGTGGAGAATTAGACAAACGTTGCATTCTCTACCCTAGTTACTTTGAAATTAAGTCAAAGTAAGTGGATAAGCCCCAGGAGAATCTGGCAAACACTGCATTCCCGACTGCAGTTATTTTGATGCAAGCCTTAACAATTAACTCAAGAGCTGCACGTAGAGCACTGGAGATAGGAGATATAGCATATAACTATATTAGGAAGCTCCTACGGTGCCACAGGCGCGTCCGAGGCAGTGTGGTGTAATTGCCAGGCCAAAATATGGCATTGCTTTCCGCCTAATTTGACATGGAACAGAAATGGGACAGGACGGAGCGCAAGATAATTCCAGTGAAGCACCGGCCCCAAAAATATTCTCTCATTTACTTTTAAATAAGAGAGGCCATTCGCGAGTCGAGAAATTTCGGCGTCTTAATATTACGGTAAAATCTGGCATATAAACAAGCAAATTTTGGTGATGTTTCCGGTAGAGAATATTTTGTCGCACTTTGGAAAAAAGTCGTCTCGAAACCTAAAACTCGGTCACCGTAACATTACGGTACAATTTGACGTAAACAAGCAAATTTCAGGGCACTCTACCAGCCTTCCATGATAATAAAACGATTTTAATGGAGGCAATTTGAATTCATGAGAATGTAATAAAAACCGGGAATATTCTTGGCCGAGCCGTTGGGCCACACGAGCCAACGACGTAAAAATTGCGACCACATAAACGTCAACAAATTTAGAGGATAACCCCAGACGGATAAAAAAGATGAAATTAGTAAAAATAAATAATTTTATTGAAAAGAACTCTATACTTGACGCTTTGTCAAGCAGTAACCGAAAAAAAAACATGACATGAACATGATACTTTTCGGAAACATGAATTTGTCAAGTGTCGAACAAAAAAAATTATGCATTTTTTTACAACAATGAATTTGAAAGGCCAAAAACGATTATAAAAAGGTTTCAATGACTACAATTATTGTGCGAAAACAAATGTGCAATGCGTTGGATTTAAATTACCCTAACCGCCCTACGCCAAACAGGGTCCATGCTCAAGTTGTGCCATATAAGAAGCACAAATGAAGCTTGAATCTCAGTACTTCTGCTAATGTTGCAAATAATAACACAAAATATTGTTAAGAAAATGCATAAGGTATTCATATTATCATTAAACAATTTATTTAAGGTCAACAAAGAAGTATATCATTATTCGAGAGCTGACATCATTGGCAACATGCTATATTAATCTCATATTTACGAGATAATTGCACGTCATTCTTTTCTATGTCACAAAGATCTCTACTGCCTACTGAATTAATAAATATGAGGTTGTATTCCTATAATAATTATTCCACCATATAGAAACAATACCGTAGGAGAAAGGACACTCAAGTCACAAATGATACAACCTAAGTAAGAAAGGGTTAATAACACAAACATTCCCTGTAGCGTGGCCATTCACAAAATAAACAGCGAAGAAAAATGTGATAAGTAGTTTTTACGCAAAAAAAAATGTATGAATATCGCTTCCCCGACTGTATGCCAAGGAAACAAACTCTTCCCAGACTAATCCTGACGGAGGACACAAGTTTTGTACAGCTCATATTAACCGTTTACTGTCCAGGAGGACTGATCGGTGCAGTTTAATACAGTGTTACTCCAACGTAAACTCACGTTTAACCCCTTAAAGAACAAACTTTTTTTTTACGAAATCTTCCCAGTTTGGTTGAAATAACAAACACAAGTAACGGCAGGACGAGTATACTCCCGGTTAGCACGTTAAGAGGGTTATGTCGGCCGTTAAGAGTTCACACTGACATAGTCAAGATAGTCACAATGTAAAATATGTGGGTAGATATTTACCGGGCACTAAGCCAAGACACTGAGTGACTTTAATGAAGGCGCGCGATATTTCGGTCTTAACGCCGTAATAAAGAGCCCAGCGTGAGACACAGATTCAGTTAGTGTTAGTCTGGCGGGCAATAAACTCCTAACGCAATACTGCCACGCTCCAAAGTGAGGGTCGTAGCGCGCCCCATGGTCTCTCCCTTCAAGTCCAGAGCCTTTGCTCCAACAAAATTATTCTCGCTGGAATTCCAAGAGCCATGCATGGTTTTGCTTGAGAATGTTCCCTCTCTAATGGACAAACACATATACAATATAGAGAACGGGAAGCAGCATAAAGCTCTGCTCCGGCGAATAGCTTTGGGGTGCTCTACCGTAAGGCGCATAGCAGAATTGTCCATTTGGTTTAAGGCCTGCAGGTAATGAGTTTAGGGAGCCCGGGTGCACGCATCTGGCCAAACGTTTGCTTCCTTATTCATTTATGCAAAGGCGCGTTTCTCATGCCAAATCTTCGGGATGTGCTCGAACACAGACTACTCTAATGCTACGCGTACACCAAAAGAAGTTAGGCGAGAAGATGACAGGCGAGATGACAGGAGGGAGTCGGGATACATGCTCTTCCTATCGAAGCGCGCACACAGAGAGAGGCATAAGCGGGCAGCACAGGCGGCAAACTGGCCATTCGCTGTGTACGTGTACGGGCGTCGGTGTACGCGAGGCGGCGTTCACGTTCGGCTGCTGTGCCTGCGCGCTGTATCGCAGATTACGTTAGGTTAGGTTAAGCTAGGTAAGGTTAGGTAAGGTTAGGATAGGTTACGTTAGGTAAGGTTAGGATAGGTTACGTTAGGTAAGGTAAGGTTACATTAAGTAAGGTAACGTTATGTACTGGATAGGTGAGGCTAGGTTAGGTTTGGTAGTGCTTTCTGGTGGTTATTGCGCGGCAAGAAAACTTACTTGAATGCACGAATGGCGAGTTTGCCACGAGTGCAAGCGGGCAGGATGGCAGGAAGCAAAGAAGGAAAAGCAACAACCGTCTCCGAAGATGGTTTCACGCCGCAGGATGAGCAGGAGCAGTACCAGGTACTGGCAGGCATAGGTGCCACTCTATATTATTTGCATCTAGATCTCTATGCTTTAGGTTGATTCTAGATGAAAAATTTTTTATCTCTATGCAGAACGTTTTTCTAGATTATCGTAAGTAAAATCTGGATATATTCTATATATTTTGATGAAGTTTCTTTTTACTTCTATATAACCGCATTGAAATTGAAAAATATTAGATAATTTTATTTGTAAAGCTCTGTACGGAGCAGAACACGTTCAAACGGAAAAACAACGAACTTAAACGAAGTCCAGACGTGATTCAAACCCGTCTCAATACTGTCGCTAGCGTCTGGCAGGCTAACTTGCGAACATAATTCTTGGCAATTCACCAGCAAATCGCAATAAAACCTGCTGTACGATCCATCTATGATCATACAAATTTTTACAAATATCCAGTTACTTTTAAAATTATAGTAAATTGTCATGTTAATTCGTGGTTCTGCCCCCGCTGCAAATGAGAACCGAACGACCGCCACCAGCGTGTCAGGCTTTCAGTTTACAGCATTTTTTTTCCCT
Source organism: Parhyale hawaiensis (assembly GCA_001587735.2). Classification (NCBI taxonomy): domain Eukaryota; kingdom Metazoa; phylum Arthropoda; class Malacostraca; order Amphipoda; family Hyalidae; genus Parhyale; species Parhyale hawaiensis. The sequence continues at coordinate 2,953,186 of LQNS02015106.1, forward strand.
AGCGGCTCTTTGTTTCCACGCAGCGAAGACTTTTCACCCTAAACGGGTGAAAAGTTTTTCTTTCTGACAAGGCTATGAATTAATTTTTTGGCAAACAAATGGTGTTTGCCACTCGAGAAGGATAGTATACATCGCATTAAATGAGAATTTCGCTGATTGTCCCTATAATAAAACTTTGGCGCGTAGGCTATGGCAGACCATTTCACCCTCTTTTTCAACCATTACATGGGTTATATGAGCGCCAGGGGATGAATTAATAGTCCGTGCTGGTAGAGCTTAAAATTAAAAATGTTTGAGACCAAAATAATCCGAATCGGACCAATAGTTATCGAGAAAACTCTGGAAAGCAAAATATTGTAAGCTGAAACGCTGGTCAAATCAAAAGGCATATCAAGGTAAAAATTTTCTTCTCGATTATCTTGCACCATGTTTTTCAGTTGCATCTTATCACGGTATTGATGATAAATTAGATATTTGCCTTCATTTTCATTAAATACAGTAATTAATGCTTAATAATTCATTATGTACAAACTATTATTCTCTACAACTGCTTTTATTCGTAATTATTTTCCTAGGTTAGTTTCTTAGATTATTGTAGAAAATTCCAGATATTTCTGGAGGTAATTTTCCCAAATTGGTGAAAGCTTTCCCTAGCCGCTCCTCTATACTAAACACGACTCATCTTAATGCTCCAATCGAGTTTTTTAAACTTAGAAATAACTTGGACCAACAACTATCAAATGAAACATTCAAGCATACAACTGCCGTAGCTGCTACGGCACCGCAAAAACGAGGGCTCAGTTATCCAAAATTTCAGATGAAAAACTGATACCACAACACACAATCGGGTCTAGATATATCCAACAGAGAGTATGCAACAGGGCTATAACGTACTAGTAACCAATTAGTTGTGTTATTCTAAAGCATACTGGTTAGAAATGATTTTGTAGAGCAGAAAAATATCGATATTCAAATTTGAAACGATCTAAAAAAAAGCGTATTGTAGACCAAGCTGCTCCCAAAAGGAGCTCAAAACGTAGCATGTAGCCCAATTAAAAAAAATTTTTAGCGTGGAGGCCTCAAAAGTAGTCCAATCTGGAAACCCTGCTCTCAGCCAGACACTGCCTGCGGTACAGCCAGTTCTGGTGAACAGTTCCTTTCACTCCTGCATGCCTGCTCGCCCTCCCGCGTTTGGTGTGCGCGTAGCCTAAGAGTCGTTAGGTTCATTCAGTTAATATCCCTATAAAATTTTTCAATTAACATAATTTCAACTAAAATTCATTAGCAATGATGACTCTAAAAGTACGTATATTGACAAGAACAAATTCATCAACAAATGCGATCGTTGGAAGATACAAGAAATTAATATAATTTCTAAGTTATTGTGGTGTCCTAAGGTCCAATGAGTGTCGTCTTCTGATCACCAAAACTGAAAAATTTGTGTTTCTTGTTGATAAGTACATTCATTTATCACTATGAACAGTTTGCTCCTTGATTGAGGTTTCTATGTTGATTAAATAATCATCAATGTAATTTTCGATCAGCACTCGAGTGGTTCCTAAACTAAAGTGTAATCTACGTATGGGTCCAATTACCGTCTATGATATCCGTTGGCTGTACGATAACATTAGTTAAGTTAACCAGCTGATGGTCTCTATTTGAGAACAATAGAAATATTAATATTCCTACAAGAATTTAGCCTCCTAATTTGGGAATATTTGACTAGCGCTGTAACAACGACAATTGAGAGTCAATGGTGGAATTTACAGGTTACTGTGGCCTTTAACATTAACCCTGATCCTCGTCTTCCAGTATAGCATAATTATACATCCCTTCCGGCTGCGGTCATGGGCTGGACAACATAGGAAGTACACTACAACATTAAGATAGACGAGAGAATGCTGGTTTGTAATCTAGTTAGTAGTTAACACCTCTATTTCCACTCTAAAGGTGATCTCACAAAGCAAGAAGTAAACGACATGTAGTATGTCGATAGATCTGTGGAACCCATGCACGAGAGTGTTGCTATACACGACCAACGGGCATGGAAACAAGTCGGGAAAAAAGAGGAAGAACAAAAAAAACATCAATAAAAGTATGAAAGTGGAAGGAAGCAAAGCGGGCACGAAAGTAAGACGTCCTAAAGCCCGAGCTAAGGTTATGGTAACCTGCAAGGTTTCCCCGTGGGGTCGCTGCTACCCATAATATAAGATGGGCGAACCTAACTAACTTAACCCTACGGCCCATCCTATGCCCTTGAGAGACGAGTGAATGCAATCGATGTAACTTAAGAAAATTCTTGGAAAATTTCGTCCACAATATCATAAAATTAATTATGCTACACCAAACATATATTGCATATAAATAAATAGCATAAGATAGCGCCGCTCAGTAATGGGATTCTTCATCCTCCGTGGTCAAATTCTGGAAAACAAGAGTAACTGGGATCATCCGGGCGACACTCGTCGTTTCAGGTGACGGCACCAAAACAGCGCTGTCTAGCTTATTGGAACATTCATTTAGAACTCTTAAATGTTCTTAATGGCAGAGACTTCGGAACATTAATGTTTTTTTTTAATAAAAATACAGAAATGTGAAAAACTGAAGAAGGAAAAGAGCACGTAGAAAGCATAAAAAAATGTGATACGCAAAGAACTTTTTTAGGAATTATATTAAGATGAAAAATAGAAGTTGATTAAATATCAGCAAAGTACAACAGGCAAATTGTTTAAAACGTCTTTTTATTATTTATTTTTCAGAAATTTTACTAATTCCTTTACGCATCAATCTGCATGTTCTGTGCTTTATACCTGCTATCATATGTCTCCATACTTTTTGTAGTTTCGTATTTCTTCAATAATGAAAATCATGGGCTCCAAATATAGATATACCGGCAAAGAACCTTTACTTCTATACGTGTATATAGTGGCCACATTTTGACGGAAAACATTAGGCGACACATTCAGTTCCAGGGATAACAATAACAATAATTTAGGAAGTCATCATATTCATTTATGTCAATTAACGAAGATTCATTTGAAGTCTCAATACTGATAAGATTTTAGTTCATTTAAAGTACAACGTAAATTTTGAACGATTCATTTTCACAAACAACGTTAATTCATAAAGATTTATTTCACGCGTGACGTAAATTTAGAAGGATTCATTTCACGGACAACGTTGATTTAGAAAGATTTAGTTTATGGGTAATGTAACAATAATGCGTTTTCATCGGCCCATCAATTTACAAAGAATTATTTTCACAGATAATTTTAACCTAGGCCTGTTCACTGCCCTCGAGTTCATAGACAGCAGAGATCTGGAGTTAGTTTCAACTTTGTCAGTACAGAACGCAATTAGCAGTCACCGAGGAAACCTTGAAACTTGTGAACTTCCAGCGATTGGATGTCAAACACCGCGCGAAACGTTCAAATCAGTAAATAAGTTTTTTCTACAATGGAAGTAGTTCGAAATTAGGACGCTTGCGCAAGCAATCTGCGGGGTAACAGGGCTATGCAGCTTGACATAGAATGAATAAACTTATTTGTGTTATTCTTGACTTTATCTTGGTTTCTTATATCATAAGAATAGCATTAGTTGGTGTGAGTCAAAAAAGGTACACGTAGCACTGAAAGAATAAACTGGCCTGGAACTTTTCACGTCTGACAAAGCGAGTATTGCTCTCATTAAACCTAGACGAATGTTTTATGACGGACAGCACAAAACTGCTACTGAAAACTAGAGCACTCTGAGAGCGCATACCACCGCCAAGTAAGGCAACGGTAACGAAAAGTTCAAATTGGCTCTGAAACAATGTTTTTTTGTATCAACTCCAAAATATAAGCATTTGTGCTTTTTAATAGTATTAACAGCCTCTGCAATTTTTTTCAAAATCCTTTCATAACTCTTTGAGTTCTGCTGCTAACAAACATTATGACAAACATAAGTCAAACATACAAACGAGCCAACCGATCTACGCCAAAATTTAACCATTTTTATCTTATAACATTACTAACAACTTCAGCAAATTTCATAAAGATCCATTCAAAAACTTTTTGAGTTATTGCGTAACAAACATTATGACAAACACAACTGAAACATAGAAACGAATCAACCGATCTGTACCAAAATTTAACCATTTTTGCCATTTAACATTATTAACAACTCCAGTAAATTCTAAAGATCCAATCAAAACTTTTCGAGTTACTTTAAAACAAACATTATGGCAAACACAGCTCAAACATAGAAACGAATCAACGGATCTGCACCAAAATTTAAACATTCATGTTTTTTAACATTACTTACAATTCCTGTAAGTTTCATAAAGATTCACTCGAAAATTTTGAGTTATTGCGCTAACAAATATAAAATCAAACACGGCAACAAACAGACGAACGAGCAAACAGATTATCACAAAAATTCGGTTATTCACTCTTTGTGATATACCTAACAACTCAAGTAAATTTCACAAAAATCCGCACCTAACTTTTTGAGTTATGACATTGAGAAAAATGAGGCAGACAAACAAACAAACAAACGGATGAACGAATCTTCACCAAAAGTTCATCATCTGTTCCTCCTAACATACCCAACAATCCCTGTAAATTTCGTTAAAATCCGTTCGTAACTTTTGGAGTTGTCTTGATGACAGACAGACAAAGAGACAGACAGACAGACAAAGAGACAGACAGACAGACAAAGAGACAGACAAACAGACAAAGAGACAGACATACAGACAAAGAGACAGACATTTAGACAAACAGACAGACAAAGAGACAGACAGACAAATAGACAGACGGAGAGACAAACAGACAGACAAAGAGACAGACAGACATAGGGACAGACAAACAAACTCACACATAGAGACAGACAAACCCGACGAAAGTAAAACCCCCTTGTCGGGAGGTAATAAAGGTAGTCAATGAAACGAGGAGCTTTATTAAAAACATTACTGATTTCGATTCTAAGGCACAAAATTACCGTAACAGTATTTATGACCAGCCCAGAAGTTGAAATCGTAATTAAATTCACTTATTGGTTGGGTAAAACTTCTGTGACGATACTGACGCACAAGAAGTATGCATGTACATAATTATATAAATATAAAACAGAAATACATGTAGGGAAATCGACGTAACGTATGGCGCCATCGTTGTTGCTCACGCCAAGTTTCTCATATAATCCCATCAAAAAAGTTTAAAAGAATGACACAACACGGCGAAATAGGTACCACAAAATATTTTGAAATTTTAAATATTAACCTACTCGCTCTTCATTCGCGCGATTTCTAGAATCGCAACTGGGTGGCTAAGGAACTTGTACTGTATTTTAATAGAGAAATAAACAATTTCGATGGGCAGGAAAAACCTACGAAAGCGGAGATACGAAATTCAAAGCAGCGAATCTTACTGGAAATTCAGGTTACATCCTCAACTACGATTTTCTCGCAAAAATGCATTCGCAACACAGCACAAAGCTACTGCTGTTGCAGCTCACATCAACACACAAAAACGACTTCAATATCACTGACTTGGATGAATAATAATATTGTGAGACCTTCTCGGAAACGCTTTCCTTACCCACCTCTCCGAAAAATGCACTCCCAGCGTGGCACAAAGCCATACAGCGAGCGGTCTCGTTCGGACAAGCAAATACAAGGATCTAATCAAAACGTGTGGAGGGAAGAAGATAGTAACCGGAGCTATAAGAAATAGCCAACAAGACTTGTCAGTATCTTGCATACAACCTTGCATTGTACAATCTTCTATACGACAACGGGCCCTGCGTCCCGGACATGAAAGATATAGAAGGCTGCACGCAGAAAATCTGAACTGCGACGTATTCTGGTTTGGGTGATAGGGCAGTAGTAGTGCCCGCCTCTGCTTCAGTGCCTAGTGTACAAAGCACACAAGTAAGTAGGTATGTTGAGCCAACGAGATACGAAACATCAAAATGAACTTATCATTCATTGACGGGTTAAGTGAGAAAGGGTGATGGCTCAGTAACTCTGCAAGAGTTACTTATAGGCTATAACGCAAGGGCAAGACAAAGCAGGTACAGTGGTATTTCGTTTCCAGAAGTAATCTCGTTATTGGAAACGGCTCAGCCAGTAAAATGGTGGCTGACCAACGAGTTGAAAGCTGCGTTAAGGAATGAAACAGAGTCCACACAGCAATATACAGCCCGCAACATAGCACGACTACATGTGACAGTAGGTACTCTGACAGACAGTGAGCCCCGAACAGACATTACTGCCGAAGCGTGGACACACAACACATTGTCGCTTATACATGCATCTTCGCTTTTGCATCGCTACAGCGAGGTGTGATGAACCAGAGAGTAGTTAAAGCCTTCAATTGGTATACAGCCGACGATGTAATGAGAATGAGAAAGGGACATGTAGTAATGTCGATAGAAATGTGGATCTCAAGCACTTGGGTGCTCTAATACTGGATCAACGCACATTGGAACAGCAAGTCAGAAATAAAACGCATGAAACACGTGATAAAAGAAGAGACGAAACAAAGAAGAGAATACAGAAGTAAACAAATGGCAAAAGGCTCCGTGAGCTTGAATAGGAAACTATGTTAACCCTATACCACCGAATGTCAACTTTTCTTCTGCGTTTCCAATAATGCTATTCCCATGAGATATCTAATTTTTAACCGTCTACCGGTGTAGGGTTAACGAACAATACCAATGCTCATGCGAGCATTCGAACAGGAGAAACCCATTGAACCTTGTAAGGACAAGCGTACTACATACACAATTCTAACAATGCTATTTCTACAATAAACTGATGTTTTATATGATCTTGAAAGGTTTAGTTACGAACGAGAGTAGTGTATAAGGCGACGAGATAGCCGATTTTGAGGGTAAGTTCCCCTCGCGCCGCCGGGTCACCGCGCCGCCCCTTCCGGTTTCCTAAGCCCCGCTCACTTCCGGTTTGCGCCCCCCAAACCCCCGCTAAGCCGGTAGTGCATTGGCCGTTATAAGCCGGAAGCTCACGCGCGAGGGGAGCCGCGAGGGTAGGTTACCCTCAAAAACGGCTATCTCGTCGCCTTATACACTACTAACGAGTCATTTTTTTAGCATTTATGACGTTTCGATTCGAGTAATAATTAGTTTGAGTAACAGGTCGTTCGAACAACGGCATCCTCATATGCATTCGTCTACACGTCAGATATTAAAGAAACAGTAATATACATTTGTGTTGTAACTCATAAATTATATACGAAGCCGGGAGCTCGTGAAATCTATTTTTGTTTTTTCTGGGGGGGGGCGGAAGTAGAAAGTTGCATGCAAGTTAGCATAGCTAAGAAATGATATCATACATAGTCACTTGGCCTTCTTATGGTTTAAATGAACTTTCCGAGTCTTTCGGGTATGTTTCAAGAAAAGTTTCACTGTATCTCATAGTGTATAGTTATAGCGATCATAACTTTGAACACGGAGTTGAATTCTTTCAAAAACGTTTGTTTCCAGCGTGGTCCTGGCAATTTTCTACATCATATTAATCAGTAAACAAAAATAATAATTTTTGGGCATTTGCAATAAAATATTATTACAAAGATTCAGTAGAGATTTCATTGAAAAAAACCTTTCATGTTACTTTTCAGTCTTTTAAACTTGACGTTTCATTGTGAAATAAAGGCAAGGAATGGCGCACATAGTGCTAAAGAGCTTCATTTACAGAAAAATTCTGGGAAATTTAATTTTTAGTTGAAAGGTCTCAATAATATACGGTATATATATAAAGCTAAATTTTCAAATCTATAGAATGGAATGGAATTGATACAGCCTGCCTAAACCTAATATGTAAAAATTTTATATATACATTGACAGTATATTAGGGCAAAAATTATCACTGGATATTTGGGTCATCGTGCAATATTACTACGCGTTAACAAGTACAATACCTTACATTAGCAAATAAATTCTTCACACTACAGTAACACTGCTCTGGATGCTTTGCATGATATATGTACATATGAATTTATTTCGAGTATAGGTGGTAACATACTGTAACTGTTTAGTATATACAAATTACCTCACTTACAAAAGTGGAATAGCCCCTGAAAATGCCAACATATTAAGAACTAGAATCTTCGCGAAAATAAACAGCCCGCAGCAAACGAAGTCAACAGCACTATGACATGCACGGAGCCCGCGGCGCCGAACAGACACTGTCCGCGGAGTACGGACAGACACTATTGCCTGGACTGCATCGCTGTCGCTTCGCTAGCGGCGGACAGGATGTACCCTCACAAATTTAAGGCTAACGCGGGGCAGCGCAGATACTGAATTACAGTTCTTTTTTTTTTTATTCTGCGGCAGCCTGATTTTTGATAGTGTGAAGACGACAGCATCTTACATACTATTTTGCCAGGTGCTATTGCTCAACCACATAGACCTAAAAACTTTCCATTGTTAACAATTAAGAACTTTTTTCAAAGCAACCAAGGATGAAGACTCGGGAAACGGCGGTTTACGCAGAGAATTAGCGGGCGCGATCCCTCGATCATGTGGCTAAGTTGGCACAAAGTCTTCCACGCAGAGCAGCTCCGTCGGCTGGGAGCTTTTCATTTCTCGGCGCTAATCGAAACTTTGCACCGAACTTCTACGACCATTGGCCGACGACAATAATTACCTTCGATCTCTTACGATAACCTCCGAAGTGAACACATGGGTAAATAGTCTTGCAATGATAATGAAACTGTTCAGTGGAAGTATTAAATATAAAAAGGGAGATTAGTCGACGATAATTTCGAGCGAGCGAAGGCACATTGTTTTCCTGCGATAATAATTACGGTACCTTCGATACCTTACGATAGAATCCAAAGTAAATACAAGGTTAAACAGTGTTGGAACTTAGCCGATATTGTTCAGCAGAAGTACTTACAAAGATAGAAAATATATGTAACTTGATTTAGAGTTAGTTTATATTGTCAGACGAAAAGAGTAACGAGGCTCTCACTCTTCTGGAAACCTTCGCAGTAATATCGGATTATGGAATGTAAACGAAATTGGTGAGCGGTGCTATGAAATTGTGTATCTCTACCACACTGGTCAACAACTTCTTCAACTTATTTTTGCTGACCTGTTGTTGAAATTTTTCCTGGGGTTTGTTTCGCGGCACTGAGTGGAAAATGACAATAAGTTCCAGTTCTAGTTTTAGTGCAGGGGCTAACCCACAATGGTCTAGCTATAGAGCACTATAGTATCTTGTAATCAATTCAACCAAGTAGAAACAGCTGGCATTCTTGTAGAATACATGAGAAAATAAATTAATGCTGTGCTATTAGCTATAAATAAGGATCAAAAATTAATAATGTCTCACGATAGCCTGATCATATATCTCTGGGGAGTATATAAAAAACGAGGTATCTGCTGCAGAATGAAGTCCTGCATGATGAGTTGACAAAAAAAGAGAAATGAATGTCGCACTTGCAATCAGAAAATCAAACTCAGTTAAAACGAAAGCAGTACAACCGTTACAAATCAGTAAAACTTCACATTGGCAGACACTAAGAATTAACACGACTTCTTGTGTGAGGCAAACAATATGCTTCAAATTATACTGTAAACTGAACTTGGCGCTTCTGGTCCTCTGCCCATAGAGGGGGGGGGGAAGGAAGGGAGGCGGCAGTTATCCTCATATGTGACCCAAGGCTACGTCCAGCGGGCGCGGCCCCGCCACAGGACATGTTGCGGTAAATTCTAAAAAAAACTAGCGTCTTTCTTGAAATCCCCGCGAAATTTCAAGGATTTCATGTAGTTCGATATGCTGCGTAGCACAGACGAGGTATCAAGTTTAGATTTCAGATTAGGTTAGGTAATTATGAGTTCGTTTATATAAGAGGAAATGTAGTAGGAGGATATTCTCGCAGTTCGAAATACTTTGCGATTTCGTGTTATTCAAAAAGGCGCGTTTGGCACAAAAACATTTGCCACTGTAAAAATTGTTTTTAATATTTATTAGAATGGATCGTTCGCATTTATAGCAGAAGAGGATAAAGGTTTACGCGAGTCAATCGAAAACGTATTCCCGTAACACAGTTTCCGAATGCGTAGGTAGCTAGCTATATCAGCCTGAACAGTTAATATGTGTACAGATTTCTGAGTCCCGCTTCACTCTGTATATGAAGCTGTATTCGAACCCTGACTATAGTGACACTGGCTAAGCCCCTGATGAGACAGCTAACGTTTCTTCGTAAATCTTTTGACAGACTACCGTTGGGCTTAAAAGGATACAACAAAACATTTAGATTAGATTGGCGGCAGTAGACGAACCAAGAGGCCCATTCCCAAAGAGACACCGGAGCTTACGCCCCGGCCCTCTATGAGCTATTGCCATTATGTTAGTAGGATGTAGAGGACTGGGGAAACATGAGGGGAAAAAGTGGAAGACGAAAGAAAAAAAAAGAAAAAAGAAAATGGGGGATAAGAATCACAGCCAAAGAGATGATCATGAATGCACGCAAGCATGATTGATAGCCGCTGATTTGGATATGAAGTCGAGAGACACGTTCTTTTGGCAGTTGTGCGAGACCGTCTGAAGAATAAAAAAAAAAACAAAAAAACAAATGAGCGATTGTTACTGTCGAAAATACTTTGAAATTAAAAAATAAAGATTAAATACTGCACATCTACAGAACATACCTGATTGTTAACCTCAGCTGCATGGGTGGCCATGCGCATTCTGGATACTTTTAGCATAATCTTTCTGTATTTCTGTCATCATTACAGAATATATATGTATGAATACACGTAGATTCCTGGTTTCCAATTTTCACCGAGTTCATCTTCACAAACCCTTTGAGCCTCACCATCTTTCAGGGTGTTAGTAATTTTTAATGCACTTTTATCTTAATTTGCAAACTGCAGTAATTTTTTTTTTGTAGTTCAAAGAATTTTTCAAAGCCAGACTTCGTTATCTTCCAATCTCACTTTACTTCCGAGTATTAGATCCCTATGAATTCAGAGTAACACTCTTACTTCATGTTACAAACTGAGTCTACAGTTAGCTATACAATTTTTCTGATTACTCGAAATTTATATTTTTTCAGTTGATATGGCAAACAAAATATGTGTATCTGAACAAGATTTTGTTCAGCTTCGAAAGGCTGATGGTTTACTCTATAGGAATTTTATCCCATCGAAGGTATGTCTACCATAGCAGGGTCTACAGTACTGCAACTGGTGGCATCTCTACAAGAGTAAAACCATTCTGAGTGTGGAGCAGAGCGTAGGATATATAAGTAGGTACTAGAAAATAATTAAGTTAGCTAGGCTAACTAACATGCTCGGCTACTTAAAGCACATGCATCTTTTGATTAAATTACCGCCCTTTGAAAAGATCCGGAAAACAACTCGGTAGTGGAACGAAATTTTCCCTAGAGCGCATAATTAAAGTGGGCAGAGAAGCAAGCCTATTACATAACAAGATCTCGTTAGATGGAAAGGAGAAGCCCTGAGCCATTTGAAGTGCTCTGGCGTTGAAAATTGCTTAATTTTAAAGGTAGAAAATATGGGTTCTTTCCTGCTGCTTTGTCGTCTGATTTCTGATCCCGTTTAACTCATATTTTATTTAGAAATATAATGTTTTGTTAAATTTGCAGTCAAATAGCATGCATTGCATGACTACAAGTAACACAAATGTTTCGAAAAGAACAACTTTAGTGTCTTAATTTATTGTATATATTATTGATGTCCTACCTCCCTGTGCCTACTGACATTTGGATTTTTTAATTTTTTTCAGCTAAAAATGTGTTTTCTTTTAACGTCACAACACAACACAGTCAATATTGGTAAGAGCAAAGATGGTTTAGAGACTGATTCATAAAGAAGATTAGTTTTACGCTACTGTGCCAGTCGAATAAAAATAAGATCGGAGATTTGCTTGTGGTACACCCCCCGTCGTAACCCTCGCCGAGGGCAGCCATGCCATGGACTTACCCTTCTGTGGAAAACAGAATATTTTTTTTCCGCTGCAGTTCAAACTGCCGCAAAGTAAACTAATTTCTGCGCACAGTAAATTTTGTAAAATGAGAAATTTTGAGAGTTTAAAAACTCCGTGCTCAGGCGTATATGAACATGCGCTAAGAACCATATTTTGAAGCGAAGTTTTGTTAATCGCATTCCGAGCAAGCTTAGTTTAACGTGCAGGAAGATTTAGCACACGCCTGATTGGGTGCCGAAATGTAGCCTTTGAGGCCTGATTTGTTAGGAACTTTAGGCAGGTATACAGGCTCCGGCTCCCTGAATCGAGCTTCAGGCACTAACTCTCAGTAGGTTAGCCTTGAAACTTCCTTAAACGCAACTTTGCCTCGCATAAAAAAGTTATCCGCCGGTTCAACGTAATCGCGTTGCTTCTACCACTTGCAACATAATTCAAAGTGACAAAGTCAAAGCTTCTATATATAAGAAGTTTCGGGGAAGTCATGCTATTTACGCTGCATTTCGGTACCCAATCGAACGTACTCTATCCCAGAAAGGCGAACGGGTGTTTGAGGCCCGCTAATTCCATTCTACGGTACGGGCTACAGCCTCTGGCACAGGTAAATGAACAGACTATTCAACTGCAGCAAGTGAAACAGAAGCTGGACAGATAAATAAATTTAAAAGAATCTAAAAACAAAACGATCTTGTTCATAGCGTTTGATAACTACTTAAATGCATAATAAATAAATGTGTTTACAATAGTGTTTAATACCTAAACTAGTGCACTCTGGGAGTGCATACCTCCACAAAGCTAGACAACGGTAATGAAAAATTCAAACTGGACCTTAAACTATGATTTCCTTTCTATCAGCACCAATATCTAATCATCTGTGCCTTTTGACAGTAATAACAGCTTCTGTAATTTTCTTCAAGATCAGTTCATAAGTGTTTGAGTTATTTTGCTGACAAACATAAAATCAAACAGAGAGACAAAAATCATAACAAAAATTTGATCATTCACTCTTCTTAACAAACCTAACAGCTCTTTCTTGCGGATTTAACTAATAAAAATCCGTCCATCACTTTTTTTGAGTTTCGACACTAACAAAAAAGAGGTAAACAAACAAACGAACGATTGAGCGGATCTTTACCAAAAGTTAATCATCTTTCACTCCTAACATGCCTAACAAGCTCTGCAAATTTCGTAAAGATCCGCACCTAACTTTTTGATTTATCTTGGTGACAGACACACAGACACGATGAAAACATAACCTCCTTGGCGGAGGAAACACAGCATAAATCAATATATAAAACAGGAATTGTTTAACACCGTTGAGTGTCTGGTAAGAAATTCCTGGAAAATATCAGCATGAGAACAAAAATGCAGTCCAAAAATTATAGTAAAATTACTTTTGAAGCGCGCAACTATGAGGCGCGCGGGTCTTTCTCGAGTTACGTAAAACATTAAAGGCTTCATCATTTGGGTGGCGAAATCTCGCCAATTTAGCGTAACTAGTCGAAAATTTGAAACCGGTGCGCTGGCTTTGACCCTATGAAGCGCGTTTCTGGCGCGAAATCCAAATCTGTTCCTGAGGAGATTGTCACAAACTCGACATTGCTCTGAAAAATGGAGCTCATGACCACGTCAATTTATTTGGATTACAACACAGTTCGAAGCGGCGACGCTAACGGTCCTGTTGGACGTTCGGGACAAGGCAACTGTAGCGAGCTTGCCTTCGTCACCCCAATCGAAGGTGCACTACATAAGTATATTCAGTTTGGTACGCTCTATCTAGAAATATATTTTTGTGAGGCGAACCAGTACGTTCGCATACAAACATAAAATTGTTATGCTTCTCGTATACACAACATGGGTTGAAAGAAATGTGAAAAGAAGAGACACGCGACGCGCCAGGAAAACCTGGGAACTCAAGAACAAAGAAAACGAAAGGTATAGCCAACGCTGGCGGCACCGTCCAGTGGAAAACCCACACGCACTGGTTCGTGCGGCAGATATAGGCCCCCTGCCCCAGAGGAGTAAGCGCGGCTGCAACTAAACAGATTTACTAAATATCACAATACGAAACAGCTGTTCACCTCGTACCTACTGTATTGACTTTCTTAATAATTACGGTACTTTTGACAGCGCACATCGACTCACGCCACTAGCACTAAGCGTCGCTTAAGTACGCAAAAAAATACAGTTGTCACATTTAGCCTATACGCCGGAGCGTCCAGGCAAGAACAGGTAATGTAACTCAAATAGAGTATAGGTAACCCCAGGACGTCAAGAGCGTCAGTAAGAAAAATCACTTAACGAAACCGTCACTGCCGACTTTACCCCATGCATATCAACACGGCCATTCACGAATCTCAACAAGGAATTATACGCCAACAACGCTAATCGGAGTAAAAACACCAAGCGAACTAAAAAGTTTGGCAGTACTTTGGTACTTAATTAACCGAAAAA
>LQNS02015106.1:2972337-3006215 GCA_001587735.2 Parhyale hawaiensis
GACAATGCAGCCACTTTCATTATAAGACATTATAATTCTACCCACAACACTTTTCAAACGGTTTACCCTATCTGAAGTGCCTCGAATAGAGCAATTTTTCTTTTGCAACTTTATACCATCTAGTCTTGAAAGTATCAACTTTTTTGACGTGGTGATATGATGTCCACTGCTGCAATGTCTACAAGTATCCAGCCAAAAACCTTTTCTTCACTGGAAATGAAGTAAATTGAATAAAGTGAGCAATTTCATGTTTTCCTTCGTATTTGTCCCTTAGTTTTGGACGTTCCAAATTTCAATATAAAAGTTTGTCACTTATAAATTTCTTATTATCTTTTACACTTGATTGAAATTTTCACACATTAATAAGCATCTTAAAGACTATTACTTATCAAAGGATGAGGTAAGTGTGATGAATAGAAGCAAAGTTATAAAATCTTCAAAATTTGTCCCTTAGTAATGGACGGTACTGTATATAGATAGCGCTCATAGTGAAAAAAAAATCATATTAATGACAGCTGGAGACACGCTCTTTAGCGACAGGGTTACGATCACAGAAACAAGTTCCCAGGCGACATGCATGCATGGAACGCGTATGTAACAATCATTCGCACGGGTGATACTTTCATTCATTACGTTTGTGTTCGGTGGAAGCGATGCGCCCTTATCTTCCCCCATGCGATGATTATCCAATTACATCGATGCTGCAAAATTCTCGAACGCTTTGAATTTTTCCGGCAAACAGAGTCGCTCTCATAAGACTAAGCAACAAAAAGATAAACTAGCCGAAGCAGGCATATCTTTGCGACACGAAAAATGTGGCTAGCGAAGAGAAAAAAACGTGAAAAACACCGCCGGGTAAGAGAAAAAAAGCCCTCGGCAATATAACACCCGCGACATAAAAGAAAAATTTATTCGTAAAAAAGAAGCTTCCCTCGATAAGCAATTAAAAAAGTCTCGCCATTAGCTATTTTCTGCAGAAGAAGCGAGGCTGGAAAAACCGAAGGGGCGTCAGCAGAGGCGAGAGAGAGAACAGCGAAGCTGTGAAAGGGAAGACAAATTGCTTAACAAGATTAGCAGCGCGTAGTACTTACTTGCCTAGCAGTACGTACAATACTAGCCTCGCGTGTAGTACTTACTTGCCTAGCAGTACGTACAATACTAGCCTCGCGTGTAGTACTTACTTGCCTAGCAGTACGTACAATACTAGCCTCGCGTGTAGTACTTACTTGCCTAGCAGTACGTACAATACCATAGCAGCGGAGCAGTTTGTAGAAAAATAGCTTCGCGTGTAGAACTTACTTGCGTATAGCCGTTTGTACAATACTTGCCTCGCGTGTAGTAGTTACAGGCGCAACTGGGCACACGTTAACATCTCTAGAAGAATGTAACACTCACTGGCGCGAGAACGTGAGCAATATCAGCTTCGCGTGTAGTAATAACTCGCACGAAACCATGTGCTGATCACTGCACACGGGAGTACAAAACATAAATAGGTAGCAAACTAGCACCACGTAGCAGCTAAGTAACGTCAGTATGAAACGAAAGCTGCGTTCAACGAGCGGAAAGTACTGACGGCAAATAGGTAGTAAACAAACTTGTTAACCCATTACTGCCATTGACGGAAATATCCTTTCCCAAAACGGTATTCAACATACGCAGGCCGCCGGTATAAAATTCTATTCTGCAACGATAAACCTATTATAGTGACTACTACGTACATTGAACATGATGACTTGTACGAATTGATGTTTTTTCAGCCAGAGAGTGCCAGCCAATCTACTTAGCACCTATAGCACTTTCGAAGAGCAACAACAGGCCTATGGTGCCCTCAGATGCCCTGGGTCGCACGCGCCTCAATGCCGGGCACAGAAGACGAGCTCGCACAGAGGGGAGTGGGTACCCCTGTCACAGTCCCGAGTTGTGTGCTTTGGGCACAACGCTCTTTAGGTGCCTAGCAGTGACGTGTCGCTTAGCTTAATGTGACTCGATCCCTACCCTTTGTAACCTAAATTCGATTAACTCAACCGATAACTTCTTATATTAATTGGGGTTTTACTGTATATGACTGCCACTATTCCATTATTTAAGGTTCGCAAATAAAATTGCTACCTTTTTTCGAGAGCGACTAAGTTTCTCCAGGAGTATTACAGTGTACACTAATTACACTCATATGAAAATAAAACTACTGCCACATTTGGCAGAATCATTCCACTGCGCAGAGAGTACATTATCTACGAGCCTCAGTGCAACACAAAGTTTACCCATTTTTTAAAAAGGTAATCTGCCTATATATCAACACTGAAACGCCGCATCTAGACAGCACATGCACTGAGATAAAGGTTAACTAACGCAAATAACACTTCTCCTATGAAACAGCAGCGCACTGTTCCACTGCTATCTGACTAAAGCAAAAGCACCAGAAGAAAATTTCCGTCAGATAACACAGCTCACCAATTAAAATAGAAGAGACAGGACGTACCCTCCGGCGCTGTCACTGCGGAGCTCTCACAAGTAACCCAATACGAGTACTCGTAGATGCCGCTCGAGTTCACTTCACTTATCGGAAAACCGACTTTGGAAAATAAAGCAAAATGGGTGGCAGTGAGGTCAATATAGACATGTCACTCTCGCATCTAGCGGGAGCTTTCGGGCTCCTTTGTTCAACGGTAGCAAAGGACGAAAAAATTTCAGAGCTAAATATTACGGTAGCTACACCGATCGTTTTGCAAGGGTAGCATGTTCTGGGAGCACTGTTGCTCAATGGTGGTAGAACATGGAAAGATTTCCGAGCTAAACATTAGAGTAGTGCCACGTACAGGAAAATGTCCCGGAAACGAAATGTTCAAGTAATGAGCGCAGTGGGTGGGAAGTATTGGCGGCCACATTCGCTAATATAAACGCGCCGGCAGTACGATTCGGGCGTTCGAATATCAGTAATAGGTCACTTAAACGAGATATTTTCAACACGGTACATTCTAAGTCTGAGCAAAAGGTCGCCTGAGGAAAGAGGAAAAGGTCAAGTCGCCTTGGGGCTCACACGAAACCTACAAGTACTGATTCGCGCCTTTGGTAAATTCCTTCTAGGGTCCAGATCAGGAGTGTGCGGTTACTTCAACCACAGATTGTTTGAGCAATCCTATTATAGAAGCAAGGCTCTTGAATACCGCGACATACCACGGCCGAAGTTCTTTTCAGGTTAGGGCCGCGCCCTCTTATGGCTAATTCACACTAGCAACTTTCGTTGGCGTCACAGCCCGTCGGCCTACAAGCGACGCAGCTACTCTGACGACTGAAACAGCTAGTATATGGGACGGCAGCATGCGGCAGGTTGTTTTTTTGACACCGTCTACGTGATCTTCTGGTGAGGTTCGTTTTATTAAACGCCCGAATCAACTGGTTTGGAATATAATTTTGGAATGAAACGATGTTGTTTGCACACATAAACACCTTGTTTCTCTCTCTAATAACGAAAATTTTCCAAATATCGTGCAATTTCGCTGTAAAATGCGTATCACGCTACAGCCTTCACCTAAGATAAATATTTCACGAAGAGTTACGCGCTACAATGAAAAAAAATGCAATATTAACACAGGTTGGCCAAACTACATTTTTACAGGCAAAAGACATGCGTCAATATGCAAATTCTTCTCGTTTTTTATCCAAATGTTATTTCAAAACCACTTAGTTCGTGAGTTATATAAAGTAAACCTAAACCGAAATTTTTGTTTTGTAAACGAAAGCAGCAAGATAACCGAAAACTCTTTACTGGCGGGAGAGAAGATTTATGAATTATTTAAAAATGATAGTGTTGTTTCTGCCGTTCAACAGGAATGCAAGTAGAACAAAAACAGTCCACACTTTCTATATTGCCGTAACACTAGCCGTTACGCCACCTGTTGACGACAGATTGCATGTAACCAGCTTTTTTATTAGGTTCGGCATAAAGAACATTGTCATTACTAGAGCACTCTGAGAGCGCATAGCTCCGCAAAGCGAGGCAACGGTAGCAAAAAATTCAAATTGGCTCTGAAAACATAATTCTCTTTGTATTAACTCCAAAATTGAATCACTTGCTTCTTTTTATAGTAATAACAGCTTGTGCAATTTTCTTGAAGATCCGCTCATAACTTTTTGAGTTATACTGCTAACAAACGTTATGACAAACATGAGTCAAACATACAAACGAACGTACCGATCTGCACCAAAATTTCATTATTTATGTCTTTTAACATTACTAACAACCCTATGAATTTCATAAGGATCCATTCATTATTTCTTGAGTTATTCTGCTAACAAGCATAAAATAAAAACAGTGACAAACAAACGAACGAACAAGCAGATCATTACCAAAATTTAGTCATTTACTCTTTGTTATATACTTAACAACTCATGTTAATTTCATAAAATTCCATCCATAACTTTTTGAGTTAAGGCAGTGAAAAAAAAATGAGGCAGACAAACAAACAAACAAACGGATGGACATATCTTCACCAAAAGTTAATCATCTGTTCCTCCTAACATACCTAACAATCCCTGTAAATTTCATCCAAATCGATTCAGAACTTTTTGAGTTATTTTGGTGACAGACAGACAGAAAGAAAGACAAACACGACGAAAACATAACCTCCTTGGCGGAGGTAATTAAAAGTGTAAGTAGTTGATACATGTACACTCGTAATAGCAACCAATCTGCGTTGCGAATCTACGCTGAGAAAAGTTTCGATGTACGTAGGTGCTTCGCAGAGAAGCATCACGATCCACGTAGATGTTCCAAGTGTAGATTGGTGGGGCATCGCAGCAGACGCTGCAGTCAGTAAGGTTTATTTCAACAAAAAAAGCGAATAAAGCTTCGTAGTTTTGTTACACGAGAGAATCGAGACGCTGTTTCATACTAACGCGTCGACCGCTATTATAATTCAAAGTTTCGTCTCTTCAGGTTCATCAATTTTACCTGATTTGAGCATCTTGGTGCATCATCGGCTTTGCCACAAAACCGAAACACATAAGTGCATAATTATAATCAATGTACCGAGTGCATCATGAGACCCTATATATGCATCATCAATTTAAGATGAACTTTCGCTAACTTTACTGTTACGACAATAATAATCATTAGGGTTTTGTGACCCTGATTTGCATATAATATGCTGCATATGCACGGCAAAATTGAATGCATATTTGCATATTATTTGCACGTTTTGAAAATTGCACATAAATTATTGCCATGCACAATATGCATGGCAATAATTTATGCAAGTTACTATTTGCATATAATATGCACGTGCATATTTAGCAAGTTTAATTTGTATATAATATGCACGTGTCTATTTAGCAAGTTTAATTTGTATATAATATGCACGTGTATATGTGATGCAGGTGGCAGTTACATATAATATGCACATGTATATTAAATGTGTATTTATACGCAGCGTGCACTATTTACAGTTATGAGCATATTTATTGGCTCGGGGCAATAAAACACACGCATATTGTTATTAAAATCATGTGCAAGAGGTTTGAATGAAAGGGAGTCAGTTACATACAATCATATGTATTTGGACCTGCTCTTTCCGAAGCATCAATCGGATTCTAAATATATAGGTAAGTAATAACGAAGTTATAAATTAAATTTCAAAATTCACAAGTTCAAAATAATGGGCACCCTATTTCTAATGATCGATTATACATAACCTTCAAAGGCAAATGATCATCGTTCTTTTTATATGGTCTTCGAAGAAATTGTATCACACATTTGTTTTTTTTTTTTTTTTTTTTTTTGAACTAAGAAAAGCAATACAAACACTGAAATGACCGTAAATAAATGCTCTAAGAGTTTATGCACTCATTTCTTGTCCATAGTGATTCTAACTCTCCTGCGGGCGAAATAATTTTTCCCCCAAAATGACTACCGCCATTTGCTCCGAAAGGTTATATGACCCAGGGGTAATTCGCACCATAGGTCCGGTCACTTTCCGTTCTCGATCCAGTCACGGTAAGGTGCATCTCCATGCAAGCATTCACACTGACAGTGCCGGTCAGGTCTCGTTTCAGTCACGCTCCAGTCGCGATACACTCAGAAGATATTTTGACCGAAGCAAAAACGAAACCAGACCTAACCGGTACTGCCAAAGTGAACTAGCAACAGGGTCCAGGACAGATACAGCCAGTATTTCTCTTGGAGTGATTGCTTCTCTGAATAGCGTATTTTCTTTTTCAGGTTATCTTCACTTCTGATAAAATTTTTCAAACGTTCCAATGTCCATTCGAAAATAATGAAATTCAGTCTCATCATCAATAAGATGAGGATATAACGTGTGGAACTCTCCTTCACTCTTTCTAACATTTAGCACAAGATGAACTCACAATCTGTTCTTTTTTTGCTTTCTTTTTTCTTCTTCATCAAGTGCTATTGCAATCGCTACCAAATTGGACGAAGAAAAGTCACACATGCTTTGCCACTGATGATACAGAAGGGACCGAAGCGAAAGCGGACCGTAACAGACCGAACATGTGAGTGCCCTAGGGCTGGGAACGAACGTGACTGGATCTAGAACGGAACGTGACCGGACCTATGGTGTGAATCAACCCTTAGCCTCAAGTACTTTCTGCAGTCGTTTGCAATGATTTTCCTCCAACTTGAATCACTCTCCAGCAGAAATGTCAATCCGCTCTTCCATACAAACTTTCTCTAATTGAGTGAGGTCTTCGGGTTTTTTCTCTCTATTACTCTCAACTTCAACATTCTCCCCAGATTCTCTATTGCATTTAGGTCTGGGCTCTAGGAAGACAACTCTAAAACATCAATATCATTGTTCTCCAGCCACTCCCTAATTAAATTAGCTGAATGCTCCGGGTCGTTATTCTGTATAAAGGACCAACGTCGACCAAGTGGCAGTTCCTTTACCGATTCTTTCAAGTGATCATTCAAAATTTCTACATAATGTTCTTTTCTCATTATACCGTTGGCCTTCACAAAGCGTCCTAGTCTAGTAGCAGCAAAACATACCC
The DNA here is from genome assembly GCA_001587735.2 of Parhyale hawaiensis. Classification (NCBI taxonomy): domain Eukaryota; kingdom Metazoa; phylum Arthropoda; class Malacostraca; order Amphipoda; family Hyalidae; genus Parhyale; species Parhyale hawaiensis. Next base: position 2,979,346 of record LQNS02015106.1, read on the forward strand.
AAAACCGCAAACCTCCGCCACTGTACTTCACTGTTTGCACGGTGTTCCAGGGCAACAAGGCTTTGCCAGATTGCCAGTGAACATGTGAAACACTATTATGCCCCAAGAGCTCGATTTTGGTTTCTTCCGATCATAAAACTTCCTTCCAGAAGGCAATACTTTTATCAACGTGACGTTTTGTAAACTTCATCCCTGCTTCAAGATTCACAGGCTTGAGTAACGGGGTCTTTCTCTGACGACAAGCTTGCAACCCAGCTCTCTTCAAAACTCTTCCCACTGTGTGTCGAGATACATTAGCTCCAGGGTCACACAGTGCATCTGCAATGAACTTTGCAGAGGCACTTGGGTTTTGCTTGGAAAATTCAACTATTTTTCGCTCTGCTCTCCCCGACAAAACCTTTTTCTTCTACGTCCTATCTTGTTATTGACATGACCTTGTTGGGATGCTTCTTTATAATAGCTCCAACAGTTCATTTGCGAATGTTTAACATTTCGGAAATCTTATCATAGCCTCCCCCCTTAATATGACGAGCTGTAACACGTTTCCTGAGGTCTTCACCGTGTTCCTTAACCTTCACCATAATCTCTCATTTCTATGGAAATATACTAGCTATATCAATTATCTGAAATTAAAGAGTATCAAAATTAGCATGGAAACATAATTTGACTACAACGTTTTAACAATAAATATATGTAGGAAGACGTCGCAGCAGAATTACGCAAGATACAAACCTTGAATAGACAAAATAAACCGTAAAAATAATATTGTACGTGCAATAATCGCACTTCTGCCCATTATTTTCTTATTACCGCGATTTTCTAAATTCTGATTGTTGCATTGGAAAAAGCAGTTAGAATTACATATTAGCGCTGTATGTAATTGACTTTCCTGACAACTTCCTGCACATGATTTTAAGAACAATATGTGTTTTTTTTTATTCCACCTAGCCAATAAATTTGCTCATGACTGCATGTGCATATTTGATGCAACAGCATACTTTATGCAGGAATCTTCTGCATATTTTATACAGGAACCTTATGCAATTTTACGCCGGTGCATATTTTATGCATCTTGTGCATACATGCAACTTTTGTAGAACGTTTGCATATATGCACAGTCATTATCTAGCAAACAGCGGATGAACCAAACGTGGATTTCATTATGCCTTATTATTTTGAAATTTTGATGATTCTGGCACTGGTAGTGTGCAAAACAGGATATGACGTCTGAGCTGCGGAGGAATGAAAAGTGTCTCATTACCTGACGTCGATTCTCGGATTCTCAGAACGCTGGCTTCTCTTTTCCTTCAATATTTTCACTTCCAAGTTCTACAATTAAAGTAAAAAGAATACCTCGTCAGGTGTCTTTACAGAATGCAATGTACAGTGCCGGCAAAAAAAAAAAATCTTTACACTTCAATGACAAGACACGAGAAATGTGAGTTAGTATTTCGTTTGCCCTACCCGACATAATAAAACGAGAAGATGTTAGTGATGATGCATTTACTCCGCCCACTCATAGCAAACGTCCATCACCCAGCCAACCTCAGCGAGGGTTGTGTGCTGCTGCAGTGAAGTAAATAGCGGGTCGATCTTGCCAACGTGTTATGTTTCCTTTCTTACAAGTTCTGCAGGCGATTCTGAACTGTCTTAGCGACGTTCTGAAGGAGCTCAGGGTACACGTTTTTAAGTTTAACAACAATAAAAGCATGATTTAGGATACCCTCACGCTACAAAAGCTTGTTTGTTCTCAGTTTCATTTTCTTATGTGTGCTAGAGCCTGACGTCTTCTGTGGTACCGTCCCTGTTCGTCATTTTGTCCCCGACCGCTTCAGCTGACAGATTAGTCTCTTTGACATCCCCTGATCTTTGGATACGGCAATCACAGAGTCTAACTTTTTTAGTATAGTAAACGCAAGGCTTTACTTCTTCATTTGAAGCATTTTTTTAACCCATTGTGTGCAGTAGGTGTAAATTTATATGACTTCAAACTTGTAAGAGAAGTAAAAATAACACGTCGGCAAGAGCGACCCACTATCAACCTCACTGCAGCAGCACACAACCCTCGCTGAGGGTTGACTGGGTGATGGACGTTTGCTATGAGTGGGCGGAGGGAATGCATCATCACTAAAACATCTTCTCACTTTACTGTGTTGGGTGGGGTAAACGAAATACAAACTCACGTTTCTCGCGTAAACTTTTTTCATGCCACTGAAGCGTAAAGATTTATTTTGCCTGCGCTGTAATACATGAGTATTACTATCATTACAGTGGAGTTAGTTAAAGTGTATCATGATGATGCACTTGCGTGTTTGGGTTTTGGGACAAAAAATGCATGTAATTTGGATGGATCCATGTGCATCAAGAGAGGAAAAATATCTCTTATTGTATGATTATCAGGAAAATAGGATATGGAGAACGTTCTACACAGTAGCAACGTGCCGTTCACATGTATACAGTCAAGTGTGCAACTCAACCATCCTGCCAACAACGTGTTCACTGAACGACTGAGACGCTGGAGCTGAGTAAAAGTTATACTAGCGTCAACTCACATTAAGTGGACTTTGAGCTAATCTGCTTATGAACGATGCGGTGCAACTGCCAACTCATATGATCACAGGAGATGAGGATTTTCGGCTTTCGTTCTGCTGAAAAGCGCAATGCTTTGTTCCCTTCGGCGATGCGAAGAGAAATATTAGATTCTTTTTTAGCAGGCAGCCAAAAGCGAGTTAATAGTAATATCAGAGGGGGATCATTGATGTACAAAACAGGACTTGCGTCAAAATTTCGCTGTGAACCCTCTAAAAGCACCCAAGTCTACTAATTGCTTTGACGTTGGGCTCAACATGCTGAAGTCGTAGAGGATGCCAACTCTGCAGAAGCCCAAGCATGCGGAAGTCTTGTTCACCGCATAAGCACTAATAATTAAAATATCAGTTTCTCCTAGAAATAGCATTACCTGAAACGTCCTTTAGGAAGGATTGTAGTCATTAAAAGATTACTTATTTATGGCTTTAAGATTGAGTTGAACACAGGCGATGCTTGAGGTGATGTCAGCTTTGTAGATAACACGCACATGCAACACGTACGCCTCCCGGTCTGGTGACACACGTACATGCCAGCACGATCGGGAATTCCGCAGACGTCGGGAATGCCGCCGAGACGGCGACCAAGAATGTTTATCGGCAAACCGATAACACGAGACGCTGAGCAGGTCGTGTGCTTACGGCGGCAACCAAAATATTATACGTGTGTGCTCGGTAAAGGAAAATATAGAGTTTGGGCAGTTCCCGTTATAGGGAACACGTTAGAAGTTGTTTAGTTCAGTATAAATACCATAGCTTTAAGCATAGAAGCACGCAAAAAGTTAAATTCGAGGCTAACCACACTTCAGTAACAAAGAAAACCTAAAAATTATACTTCATGAATTTCATATAACGGTAGTAATACCTTATTTCAAGCACGCCGTCATCAAAGAAGAAGTAATTCCAACTAGAGCACTCTGAGAGCGCATACCTCCGCCAAGCGAGGCAACGGTAGCAAAAAATTCAAATTGGCTCTTTCTTTATATAAACTTCAAAATCTCATCATTTGTGCCTCTTGATGGCAATAACAGCTTCTGCAATTTTCTTCAAGATCCGTTCATAACTTTTTGAATTATACTGCTAACAAACGTAATGACAAACATGGGTCAAACATACAAACGAACAAACAGATCTGCACCAAAATTTAATCATTCATGTTTATATAATATTACAAACAACCCCTATAAATTTCATCAAGATCTATTAATTATTTCTTGAGTTATTGTGCTTACAAGCATAAAACTAAAAACAGTGACAAACGAATGAAGGAACAAACGGATCATTACCAAATTTTGGTCATCTACTCTTTGTTACATACCTAACAACTCATGTTAATTTCATCAAGATCCATCCATAACTTTTTGAGTTATGGCATTGAGAAAAATGAGGCAGAAAAACAAAAAAAATGGATGGACATATCTTCACCAAAAGGTTATCATCTGTTCCTCCTAACATAGCTAACAATCCCTGTAAATTTCGTCCAAATCGGTTCATAACTTTTTGAATTACCTTGGTGACAGACAGACAAACAGCAAGAAAGACAAACTCGACGAAAACGTAACCTCCTTGGCGCAGGTAATGAAAAAGCGAATAATGGTTGTTGCTGTATTTAATAACAGGATATATTTTGTGGAAAGGGCGTTAGCAGCACTCTCACATTTTTTTTTATTCGTGTTTCCTTCCTCGTATCCATCTTCGCAGACAGTGTACTGCGAGTAAACTTAATTTTTCTTTAAAATAAAAAAGTCTACGGACTCGACATCGCATATTTCAGTAACATCATTTTTTACCCCATAAAATTGTAGCCCAATTTAACTAGAGCGGCAATCCTGCGAATTCCGTCGACACAAGGAAATTTAAGTTTCTACAGCAGTTATGACTCGACTTTACAGCCACTGGAATAAAAGTAACGGGAGTCTTTCATGAATCCTTCGCAAGAGCGGCGACAACGGTGACTCCAGCTCCACAGTCTCATGAACATCGATTTCGGATACGAGAAAATTAAATGTAAAAGTTACTAGTGACCCTCACCGTCACGTCATGAAGGCTAAAAAGATACTTCAACGAGACTCCGGTCTTCTTCGCTCCTGCTTGTGGTTTTGCGTTTGAAGAACTCTTACTCGCACTTATCTTTTATGCTCGCAGTTGCAGGATATTAAAGAGAGTTGGAATCTTTGGCGCGGAAAGCGGAAGTTCCAATCTGCTTGCCAGCCAGGTGGCTTCTTGCGGAGCTAGGCTTGGTGTGGGTGGTAGGGTTCTGTCAATCATTCGCGATTTTATTTTATTTCTGAGCGAACGCAGTGTATGTCTGTTGACGGCGTTTTGAGCGCCTCAGTCGGGGTTGTGTCTGGCGTCCCTCGGGGCAGTGTGCTTGTCCCGCTGTTGTTCGTTCTCTATTTTAGTGACATGTTCTCTTCGCTTGAAAACATGATGATCAACTATATCGACGAATCCACTTTGATGGCAGTTATACCTGCTCCTCGCCTTCGTGATGCTGTCGCTCAGTCTCTGAATAGGGATTTGTCACGCATTAGTACATGGTGCTCGGCCTGGAGTATGAAGCTGAATGTCAGTAAGACCAAGTCGATGATTATCAGTCGGTCTCGCACACTTGTACCGCATCATCCCAATTGGAGATTGATGACACTTTGCTTCAGAAGTCTAGCTCATTGGAGATTCTTGGTGTTGTCTTTGATGAGAAGCTTACTTTTGAGCCGCATATTAGGAGGTTGGTGTCGCGTGCTTCTACTAAGTTTGGGCTCCTGTGTAAGGTGACTTCTGTGTTTGGTGACAGTCAGGTTGCCCGCAGATGTTTTTTATGCGTTTTTGCTGCCTGTGTTAGAGTATTGCTCACCGGTCTGGCCTTCAGCTGCTGACACTCACCAGCGTCTGTTTGACCGACTTGTTAGTTCTGCCAGCAGGCTGTGCGCTAATAACGAACTAGTGAACCTGTCCCACAGGCGAAGAATAGCAGAGCTATGTATGTTTTATAAGGTGTACAATACTGAGAGGCATCGGTTGTCTTCTGCTCTCCCTGCCCTCAAGGTTTTTGGGAGAGAGACTCGTGCTGCGCGCGGAGCGCACTCTTTCACTTTGGAGGATGTCGTATGTTGTACTAATCAGTTCTGTCGGTGCTTCGTGCCCTGGTCTGCTAAAGTTTGGAATTTTTTGCCGGCATCGGCTTTTGGTCGTATTGGCCTGCAGGCGTTTAAGTTAGCTGTTAAAGGTTTTTTGCTAGATTTCCTTTAGCAGCGTTTTCGGCTTCGTGGCGTTGCAAGATGTTTCATTTGGGTTGTATTACCTGTCCGTGGGAGCTCAAGCGTGAAGTTTTTAATAATAATAATAATATTAATAATCAGTGCTTTGTATTAAGAGGGTTCAGTATAAAATCGTACAAGGGAGATTCACCAACGGACGGTATATCCATTGAAAGGTAAATTCAGCAAGAAATTAATTCATCGAACGGTAAATTAATCGAATGATAAGTTCATCGAATGGTAAATTCTAGGAAATAGTATATTAAATTTGTTTAATGGCAAATTCATCGAAGGCTAACGAAATCGATGATAAATGCAAGTGAACACATATTATCTTATAAATTTATCATTCGATAACTTTGCCATATGATGAATTTGCCATAGTACGATGAATTTGCCACACGATGAATTTCCCTTTTGATGAATTTCTCATTTGATGAATTTCTCATTTGATGAATTTTTCATTTGATAAACTTCTCAAAGTGGAAACGAAAGAAAGATGTCTCCAAGGCCTAGTCATTGCCTGTGAGTTTACCTGTAAGACTCGTAAGAGCTTGTTTCTTCCCACACTTCAAAATATGGGAGAACGTAACAAACATCACCTTCTGGCAGTTTCCAATCACACCACAAGCAAAACAAATTTAACCAATCGCAAAACTAACAAAGACAGCCAATCCCAAACCAAATATACAACCAATCCCAAACCAAATATACGTACAATGCCAAACCAAATGCACTGCCAATCCCAAATCAAATATACAGCCAATCCCAAACCAAATATACAGCCAGTTCCGAATACAGTTAATCACGCCACAAGCACAGCAAACACAGCCAATCCCAACGTAACACAAGCCGCTTCAAAGCTAACGCCCAAAAACATGCCGCCCGAACAAATTATGAGCAGCACAGCACAATGAATAGCAATGAGCAATTAGTCGTAGCGTACGCTTCTAATTAGAGTTAATTTTTTTTTAAACTAGAGCAGAGGCAGCTCGACTGAGCTGCTCTAGACCACCATCAAAACTCACTGTGCACTGCACTTCACACACGAAAAGCGCCGTTAATTGGCTAACCTTCTTTATTGTTATAACAATTGTTGTACCTTGCGGTTATAGCCACAAAAATGAGGGAAATTAGAGACGCAATACCATCAGTGATGATGGTACAATTGGTGTCCTTGAGGTAATTTATTCAAGAGTGGATAAAAAAAACGTAATATCATCGGTGGGTATTATAACAGTTGGTGTCCTGGTGGTCACCTTCACATAAATAGGTTAATATAACTTTAATAATACTATGGTAGAGGTGATTGTACCAATTTAGAGCCCTGTGGTAATACTAACAGTAACAGGGAAAATGGAGGGTATGATGCTGCAAGTGGTAATTATGCCACTTGATGTTCCTGAGGTAATATTGACAGAAGCAGACGAAGAGAAACTCCAAGTGCCACAAGTGAAGAAAAGAGTATTAATTATCTCTTCGAAAATCGCAATACTACGTTGACCCCGATTTTGATTTTAAATTTAATATTTAGGAGACTTTCTATTTAGAAGATCCTTGACTACTAAACCATAAACTTCAGAAGGTGTACACAATTTGTACTATAAAGTGCGCGTTAAGCTGCAATTCGGCAGCAGGAGATGTATCACTCAAAACCTAACGTTGCTTTCAATAGTAACAACTTCGCAGGTATAATGAACAACATCAGCTGCACAGAAGTAATATTAAGAAAACGTAGGTAACTGACAACAAAGACAGGAATAGTTGAAGCAAGTTTGTCCATTAAGATGATCTTCTACAACTGAGGCCAACTTCTGAGTTACTGTTAAGCTTCGTTGCTGGAACGATAGTTTCTTCGCTCCCAGAAACTCGTAATAAGAATGATGGTACTATACAATATACAACCCATAGCTGAGCGCTTACCATTAGCGGCCATGCAACTACCTGCGGCATGGAAAATATAATGTCATAAATAAATAAATTAGAAAACCAGGTACACGAGTAAGTTAACTTTCTTTCAAACTCTGGGACAAATATGGATTCGTAACGCTCTACCATTTTTTTAATGTTATCACACCATTATATGCACGAATTGTTCAGACTTAAACAATTGGCGTTATCCTTTCAAGTTTATGGTAGATACAGATAAACCTGATTCACATATTATATGTAATACATTTATCAAACAATATTCTAAATAGCGCCGCGACTACTTTGTGAACGCGCAATACACGTACTTGTTCACATTTAACCGTATCAGTCACTATATCTTCCATTTTCAATCATCTGAAAATTTCAAAATGAAGACATAGAAAATATTTTTTCGCAAAGAAACTCACAGAAGACTCGCTTGCACTCACTTTAAATTAATTAAACAAAAACAAACTTTACACTTGGCATTGCTATGATGTAGACCCTTGTTTTTTCAAAATAAATCAGCCTCGTGTTCAGTCGAGTTAACTCCTTTGTAGAGCAGGATCGTGTCAAGCGACAACAAACTATACACGGTAATTTTATACAAAGACGACGCAGTGGTGAAGGAACACGGCAATAGATCCCTCAACAAGCTCACCTATAAGCTTCCCAGATCCAAATAAAACAATGAAGCCGTTTAGGTGTCACGGGGCATTTGCCACAAACAGCCGCCTCAGTTTCACGGTGTGTGACGCTTAATACGACTCCGGAGGCACGGGGCATTGTATAGCAACAATCGAGGAGACATAACCTCAAAATAGAACACAAGTAAGGCGTCGCCACAAGCAAGAAAACCCTAAAATAAAAAGAAAGTAGGCGGGCAGGTATGCGACAGAGCTACTACCTGTGCACACGTTCACGGTGTTCTGTAACAAACGAGACGGGCTGGCAATTAGTGTAACGTACAATAATGGTCAAGAGAAAGGTGCGCGTGGAGTCGATCTTTCTATGGGCCGAATCAGAGTTCTGTAAAGCACAGAGCTTTGAGCTCAGGGATTTACGGGACACTGACCAAAGGATTTCGAGGCTTCAGACGACTTTAAAAAACTGCCCAAGCTAGAGAAATAGTTCAGTTCTAGATGAGTTACCTTTAGCGAAATAAATTACTGTATACAGCTTTTGATTTCTGCGACATGAGCTAATTGGTTTTTATATGATTGTCTAAGATAATTTAAGCCTGCTTAATTCACCACAAATTAGATGTTCAAAGAGAGGAACATGAAGAGCCGTACAAAATGTCAGGATAAATGTGGATCCCATGCACCAGGGTGCTGCCACACAGGATATTCTAGCATAGGAACAGCAAATAGGAGAAAAAAAGAGGAGGAACACAGCAGAGCATCATGAGAAGGAGAATGAAACTGGAAAGTAGCAAAGTAGACACGAATGAAAGCTGTCACCAAGGCTAGTTACGGTTAAGGTGACTCATAGGGACTCCCTGGGGATGCTTCTCCCCAAAATGTAGGACGGGCGGGCAATCATAACTAACTTAAATGCGAAAAGTTTGAATAAATAAAATTATCTAATAGTATTCATACCTCCGTAGCTCATCGTTAACGCTTTACAGGGCAGTTCATAAATGCTTCTGTAGAAATACCATAATGGAAAGAACTGTAAACTCCCCGCTGCAGACGATAGTCTTTTGTCCTGTGTTTTCAGTTCACAGCGGACAAAATTGAGCACTGCTTTTTGAGACGAGTTCCGCTAAAATTTCGAAAAGACACAAGGCACTGAACAAGAGACACTGGCCAAGCCCGAGAATACGACAGTAAACATCTTGTCGATACTTTTGGTAGACACGCAGGCGTGTTTGCAAGCACAGTACGACGTCTTCGAACGCGGAGAACTGAAAACATAGGATATAAGACTATCATCTGCAGCGGGCCTGCATTGGCATTAACTATAGCCTCAAACCGGAACAAAGCCCGTGGGCAGGCAGCAATTAAGCCGGATAGGTTAAGACAAATTAAATTAGATCAAATGTATGACTAAGGTACCCATTCACGAGATTTGATCGCCCAATTTTAACACATTTACTCGCACCAGACTAAATCGGTCGAATATCCGCCCGTCTGCGGGATCAGAAGGATAAAATCTCGCACATCAGATCGTTCATTTTCGTCTTCCATTCGGACGAAAGTTTTCACCCTTCGCAGATTTTATCGCTCAGTCTTTGGTTGACAGCGTTTTAGTTTCCAACCTTAGCACATTTTATCACCCTGTCTGTGGGTGACAACGAGAGAGGTGGGTAGAGTGCTGTTGCGGTTCTCTTTGATATTTAGACCACACACTGAAGAGCGAGAGCTGGACGCATAAGCGATTTACTCCCCGCGTTTGTGGGTGGGTTAAGCGGCAGGTTTAATCCGCCGCATTTTATATCTGTTATTTATGGGCGATCAAATCTCGTGAATGGGTACCATAAGAATTGATTTACGGAAACCTATTAATGAGTGACAAATAATTTCAATAGATCAATAATAAATAATTAGTAATTTGTTTAATATCAGTGCTCAGAACCACGCATTATAAACCACGGTTCACAAGATCGATTTTCATCGGCGCTATCAGCACAGAGCCAACTCGACTAATCCGATTACGCTGCCTTGACTACAATTTGAAATGATTGAACATAGGGCTAAAAATGGTAAAATATAAATCTTTTCAAAATTAAACTCGCAAAACAATAAAGGAAATAGTCAAAAGCTCGCCATTGGCACTTGCTATGGTGCAAAGAGAACGCACTTGAAGCGTCAGCCCAGATTTTCAACAGCTTTTGGATACTTGAATTATGCGCAAGCTGAAGCCGCGCTGCGGTAACGGAAACGTATGAGTTGCGATGGCTGGCTCTCTGTTGAGAGCGCCGACAAGAATTGCCCAGGTGAACCCTCATTAGGACTTAAATTGGAAAATGTCCCATTTAGAATATTAAAAGCACAACAGACAAAACGCAAATAAAAACAACATATCATCGTCATATCTACAAAATGAGATGAGCTACTGTATTGAAGGCATGAGAGCTGTCCAAATCACAACACCAAGATAAATGCCACATAAAAACACGATTTATACAAGCGTAGCGTTACCACACTAGCCTAGTGCTCTTAGCTTCTACGCGCAGTGGCGAGGCGTTTTAGAGTGCTGTGCTTGCAGGCTCTAGTACCCGGGATCACCTCCATATCAGGCAAGAGAATTCTTGCAATTTTGGGCTTGCGGCGTCAGCATTTCTGGTGTACAAACACCGTTGGAGGGGTACTGACCCTTACTAAACTGTCATAGGAGCCATCCCTGACGCGCTAATTCTGACACTTTGTGGTCGACTACAGCCGTGAACTCCTCCTCTAGACCTACAGGGTAAATTTTTGCAGCACAAACCAGTGCACGCACGTGGATTTTGTAGTTAAGATTCGCAGCCCAGCGGACCTTACTGTTACCAATATAATAATGGTAAAGGAGACAAGCGCTGGTTCGTCTCCGCCAGCCACAATGACAACTCGGCAAACACATTCTTTCCGGGAAATACACAAAGCGCTGGCCCCTGGAAAATGAGTTTTTCGAAGTGCCTTTTCCACGGCTTGTAATAAAACCGGAGAGTCCTGACTAGGAGTGGTTATTGCGTTCGGAATTATACCAACGATGCAAGAGTACAGCCTTCGTGTTTCTGTTAACCTGCCGACCCAAATAATTATTGGCTATGCCGGCCGAACCTCACATGAGACTGCTACAGGAAATATGTCCACGGAGGATCACTTTAAGGACTAAAAATAACAGGAAAACCGGACAAGCATCCGAATTAAATTCTCACATATCATTACTGTAAGGAGAACTCGTGTACGCAGGACCCCTACGGAGTAATAATAGCGGGAGAACCAGACAATCAACTGGACAAAAACCTCCCTTTGCATTACTATTAGGAGAACTTGTGTACGGAGGACCCATACGGTGTAATAATAGCGGGAGAACTAGATAATCAAAAGAAGAAAAGCATCCCTTATTATTACTATAAGAAGAACCCGTGTACGGGAAACCAATATAGGCAGTACGGTGGTTAAACTGAAATGTAATACCTAATAATAAACCACAATAGTAAGAAAAAATAAGGAGAAAGCATGACGAGCATCCAGAGGAAAACCTCCCTTATGACTATTATACCAATGACGTCATTGCGGACTAAGGAACAGGAAGCGCTCTCTGATAAAATTAATACTAGTATTTGTGCTTGCCTTAAATTACACGGTTATGCCATCATAATAATTAGTCCTATTATTTAAATGCTAACTTTAGATTTGACTATGAATAATACACACGAGTACTACTGAGGATTCCCAGCTCCTTGGTCGGCAATGACGTCATCTGACGCACTTTTTTCGGATGCTTTTTCAATTAGCTCCCTCGCCACCACATTTACCCCCCCCCCTCCATCACTGGGCCACCCCTCAGGTAAAAGTGGAGCAAACAATTAAAACCGAGATTGCATAAAGGCGATCTATCTAAAAGACAAGGCTTTTCACTGACGGTTCAATCCCATAGATCAGCACCAACAGTCATTACAAACTGGATAAAGGTATTATTGTGATAAGAAATTTCCTTTCCTAGCAATCTTACTGACTGTTTATTCAGAGTAATAGAATCAAAACATGCAACGTTGAATAGACATGAGTACGCGTGAGATTTGGTCGTGTTCGCTTCAACATTGACTTCAGCCCTTTAGTACCTCAATAAGAACAACACATTTAGTAGGAATAGTACAGTTTGCACCGTCAGCATACGGTGCACGGTAGGCATAAGCGAGCAAGTTTCCACGACATTCAGATGAAGGCGTTCTCTCAGTTAAGCGTCCGACTGCGTTCTTGTTTTCGCTAAAACGACAATAAACTCATCGGCTTTCAGACTTATAATTAGATCAAACTTGAAAAGGTTAATGACACCTGCGAGGCTGACTTCACGGACAACATTTCCACACATCTTTGGGTCGATTTATGGTTTGTCAGCATTTGCGAGCACAAAACGGGCCAAGCAAATTATCAGAAGATACTCCAAGTCATTTCCTGGGTAGCAACCTACTGTTCTTGTTTTTAACATTGCTGATATGTTTTCGGATTTGACGAGGTGGACTGCCATCAACTGTTATTTTAAAAGTGTGTACACACTTCTTTGAAGAATAAAAAAAAACACTCGGATGCTCAACAGAAAGAACACGTTCACTTCACTGTAGTGTGAACTCGCCGGTATAGAGTCGAAATCAATAACATACATGTTGTGTTGAAAAAATAGGAGAGAAATGTGTAGGTGATTTTAGAAAGCGGAAAAAGTAAGATCTAATGGACAAAAAAAAAGTTAAATAAATGCATGCGTCACGGAAAAAAAAGTTTATGGTTTCAAGACGGTTATGTTGTCATGACAGAATTAAAAACTTTTTTTATGTGACCAGTCCATTTGCTTGGATTTCTCTCGACATCAGATCATCATGCTTTTCTCCTGCTTGCATCCCTGTCATTTTATCACCATACTCCTCTTTATTATGGCATTTCTTTCGTATCTGCAGAGATTTCAAGGCTTCCAATTCTATACCCTAACAAAATTTATCGGCGCAGCGCAGAAGCTGAATTACGATGTTAGCATCTGCTGCGGCTCTAGTAGTTGGTACGGCACCGAACCTTTTCCAAAGTGACACACAAATGGCAACACAAAGTAAATTGACATGACGTTCCAGGAAAAGGCGCATGTCAACACGCTTATCTCCTGCGCATATTTACGTAATATAGTGAAATTATAAATGCGCTGCGCAGCTCTTACGCAGGCAGGATCTTTTATAGGACAACAAACAACGTTATTGCGATGACACGCAGTGCGTACTACGGGGCAACTGACTCCAATATTAACTCTCGTACACAGGCTGTTATTGCGCTACATGGTTTCTTTACTTTAGGCAATACAAGAGGAAAAACCTCGGCCGTGAAATAGTACAGCCCGAGCAAGAGAGGAACTTCATGATCCAGATCCATTATACGGTACTTGAGGAGTATTCACGTGGTCCACTTGAATCGCAATAATCAAATCTATTTAGCTTCAACTTGTCCAGAATTCCAATCCAAAGCGTTTAACTCGCCAATCTGGATCAAGTTTCCGATGCTAAGCGTAACCCAATAATGCTGGACAGGTTTCATTTTACGGCCGTTCAGCCGTAAGCGACTATTGATGAAACTCAGTCGAAAGTGTACAATGCAGCGGTAAAGATTGAAGTTATGTCGACCCCAGTGGATTAATCGAAAACATCCTTAACCCATTACTGGCACTGCACCGTCCCATTTTTTGGACATTAATAATAGTGATATTCCGACGAAAAATACGGCCTACTTCAATGTGTCCGTTTCTAAGCGGCTGCATGAAGACCTTAACGGATATTTTCCAATTATTGGTTGGTTTAACCCGTACTCAGAGTCTGTCATCTAAGAAGGACACCCTATCTGCAGGTGTGGCAACGCAGCAATAAGACTTCCAATAAGCCTTCAATGGTATCTCTACCTGTTTTAATGAATGTGCCGCGAGGTGTACATTGAACCCTACTTTTGCTGTGAAAACTCGAGAAGCACCGACCGTGGGGGGGGAGGGGAGTTAAAAGGCTCTCCTTACGGAAACGGAATGATTACTTTTTGTCTTCATATGATGATAATAATAAAGTGAAAACCAACTGTCACATTATTTTTAGGTGGCAATGGTTGGGCAGCGAAACTAAGCCCAGTACTAGGCTTAACATGTCTGAGACTTCAGACGGGTGCGCTGGATTCGACCCGCTGAAATCCAGTTTCTGACGCTAACCCCAATAGATTATTCTTGAAATTAACTAAAACTCAACAAAGTGAAATTTTCAATCGGTTCAACGTAACTGGGTCGCCTTTGACAATTAAGCAGCACGATGCAAAGAGGCGAAGACAACGTACAAGCCAAGTATCTTGCGCCCCGCTTAACTCGACTCCGATGGGCCAATCGACGCTGCCAGCAGCCTGTTCCTTGATGAGGTTTGACTAGTGAGCACAGGAATCTCAATGGGAATGTTCTGGGCGATTATGCTACAGAATCCGACGCTACTGCCTCCTGCAGGTAGCTATAGGTTAAATGCCTAATATTTTCCGATATATACGGACGTGGGGAACAGTGGAGGAGGGTAGTTAATATGCGGCTTGCATCTTAGATGTTCTCACAACAAAATGCGACAGACTAATGGGCTTCTATTTTAGGTAACAGTAACGACCTGTTCACGTTGCTAGTCGTACTAGTTACGGAGTCGCTCTGCACAACGAAAAAAAATACAAAAGAAGACTGAATTTGCACTTACTTTCGTCCCCACAGGTAAAGAAATCTCTACAGCAGTAACTCTGTAATTTCATTTAAAACCATAAATTTAAACAGGAGTGAGATTCGATATACAGTTTAAAAGGTCAATATAAGTATGCAGTTACAGAGATTTTTTTCTGTGTGGTATACTGTGCACAAGCAGATGTCAAAAAGTTTCATTTTATGAACAATTTTTCTGTTTGTTCTCAATTAAGTCTGATACAAAGACGCTGAAAAATATAACAAAACGCCCCTATTATTTCATTTTCTAGTTCCGTTCTTCCAGGATTTCAAACTTAACTGAGCATGACTAGAGTAGTCAGCAGAAACGACGCTTGTATTATATGTGTAACGAAATTGCATTCTCGTAGATTTGTACGAAAGCTGATTACTGAAGCTAATTGGTGCTGTTAGAAAGGAAAGTGGAACGAATATTGAAGTTTGTAGTATGCTTAAAACTGCTATCAAATTACTGAAGCTACGGTAAATCTGCAAGCAGCAGTATTGTAACACAGTCAACACTGTATCGTAAGCAACAACATCAGGTTGTGTTCGGCAGCAGCATCTTCGGATATGCGACGCTGAACACATGGAACAATATAATGGTTCTCATAGAAGCAAGCACGCCGTCATATTAAAACCAAGACCATTACAGCACGCTTAGCCCTGCACCATAAGCAATAGCAGCAGGTTGCGCTCATCACGGCAGAGCTCAAAATACGTTATGCTAGGCACACATGAAAGCAAGCAAGCAAGCTCTAGTAATAAGACTACGAACATTACAACTCGCTTACTTATACAGCTGCATCGCTGCAGACGCAGGTTGCCCTTGCCAAGGAAAAGCTTCAAACATGTGATGCTAAATATGTGGTAGAAATGATTTTCATTAAAGAAAGCATGCAAGCAGTCATACGAGGACCAAGAATATTACAACACGTTTAGCTCCGCACCGTAAACAACAGCAGCAGGTTAGCTTCATCAAGGCAAAGCTTCCGATATGCGATACTTAATATACAGAAGAAATGGTTTACATGAAAGCAAGCAAGCATGCAAGCAGGCAGTGGTATTAGGACCAGGAACATTACAACACGTTTAGCTCCGCACCGTAAACAACAGAAGAAGCAAGGTGCTGTCGTCAAGGCAGAGTAGCGTCTTGGAAACGAGCCGCGGTGAATTACTTGCGTGTACAGCAAGCGAGGGCACGGCAGAATGAGAGCGATGATGCGGGGTGGTAATGCAAGGAAATTGCTACACGTACACAGAATAATTCAGCTTAATGTGAGTAATGTCAGGACGAGAGGAGAGCTCTCTAGCTTCCGGGCCCGGCCATCCTAATCAGCCCTAATATGCTCAGGGTAAAATATTGCGGTGTTACGGCAAAAAATGCTGCGCCACTGGCAATACAGAGAATAGCTGGAGCAGGGATGATGTTGAATTGCAGTGAAGGCTACAAAAAAAAGCATTATCAGAGGGGACAGAAAATTTACCTGGAGAGGCAATGGAAAATAGAGCAGGAGTCGATAGATGAAGTTAAATGCGGTGAATTCTATGAAAAGAAATATTAGAGTAGACAGGGGATGCGCACCTGGCGCATACAATGCAAAAACAAAGGCAGTAGTCCAGATGATGCGCAAGGGGAGCCAATGATTGGAAAGAATAACCTGCGACGATAGTGCAGGTGCCTAGCGAAGGCAACGAAAAATATAGCTGATGCCAATATTATGAGGCTGAATTGCAGAGAATGCCATGAAAAGAACTGGACGAGGAGACAGGAAATGCACCCGGTGGAAGTAAAATAAATAGCTAAAGCCTGGGAGCTGTTGGATTGAAGGGCATGCCAGCACAAACCGAAGTGTCAGCGGAGACAGTGGGTTGAAATGGCGTCAGCAAAAGAAGCTATGCTGAAGTCGGGGTGATACTAAAAAGCAGTGACAGCTGTAGTCGGAATAACGCTAAATATAAGAGACAGGAGTGAAAAATATATTTATAAGAGGTGATAGCAAAGGTAACTGATGTAAAACTTAACATAACATAAATTAGAGTGATTGATTAATTAATTGCACGCGTTCGTCAGAGCTCACACACATGAATTAATTAGTAATATATTCAGAAGTTTAAGTCTCCGTTTCCAGAACAAAGGCGATATCACAGAGGAAGAAAGAAGGGACATACAGTATGACGATAGACACGTGGAACCCATGTATGAGGGCGTTCCCACACAGGATCAACGCGCATGGGAACAGCAAGTCGGGAAAGAAGAGGAAGAACAGAATAAATGCATAAGCAAGCAGATGTATGAAATTGGGAAGGAAGTAATGTGGGCACGACAGACGGACGTCCTGAAGGCCTAGCTATGGCTAAGGTAACCTACACGAGCCCCCTGGGGTCGCTGAGCTCCTCAAAAAAGGATGGGTGAACCGAACTAACCAAACACATGAATTAAAGAGAACGTAGTCCATCAATAAGTACTAAAATAAGTATTCTGGATCAATACGTTCATTTGCGCAGCAATGAAAGTCTCAGTGTTGTGAATATTTTTCAGGCATGGAAGGATAATCGACTCGCCGGCGGACTCGCACAATATGTAAAGACCGCTTCATACGACGGTCATTTGCAAGTGTTCGCTTATCTAATCGCCAAATGTTTAATTTCTGTGAAGAGGAAAGTAGAGCAAAAGACGAACGTGCGCGCGGCCTTAAGCCAACGAATCCAACTTTTAGGGGCTGATGCTCCCGGGGTTGCAAGTGAGGGTTCATGCAGCGCCTATGCGTCCCCCTTCTACACACATGTGGACCCTCACCTTTCGTTTGAACGTTTGCAGAGCAGCAAGCATGGGTTACTCGGAGGAGCGGTATATTTCTGAAGTTGTTTATTTCCGATGCAGTCTAGATGTTATTATACCAGTAGCATTTGAAGTTCATTACCTGAATACTAACTCGTACAATTCCATAATAGCATAAGGACATAATTGGTCAAGTCTCCCAAGTCTCGTGTTACACAGCTTACCCCCCCCCCCCCCCTTCCTCTGCCCGTCCCTCTTTCGTATCACCGGCCCCCAGGTCTTACCATCGCACGCAGGGGGTCAGCACCGTCCCTTTTGGGAATCACGACTCTAGGCCAAAGAACATCATTACGATCTGTATAGTGAAAATTTGGTGGGGAGTAATCTGACAATAGGAAATAAAACAACAGAAGCAACTAAGGTGAACCATTTCAAAATATGCAACATTTTCATGATTTGCAGCCCCTGAAAATATATATATATATATATCTAACTAAATTACACCTAGTGGCGCAAACAAATTGGAGCAAGCACAAATTTTAGAAAATACACAAACGTCGACAGATTTTATTTCATTAATACATGCACAATAATTAACAACACTAACATATACAAACGAGCGTAATCGCGTTGGTTATTTTCTAACATTTTGGACTCCCCGTATGTTGTCTCGCGCTGTCGTGCGACTGGAATCGGTGAATGCCACCAGTTTTAGTCTGTTCAGAAGGGTTCTTTTGGAGTTCAATAGATGATATTTGACTTAAATAAAGAAAAGACGACTCGTACAAGTTCGACATGCACGGAGTCTTTAAAGATATTACTGTTGATAGTCGATACGAGTGATCATTACTGATGAATTCCAACAACCTGAAGATTGTTGCGTTATTAGCGTAACCGAATTAAATCTTTTGAAGTGCAATAACGAAGACAATTTGTAAAATTATGTATACAAGCTCTGCAGCATCACATGCCTCGTAAATCACAATCGGATTGCCCAAACTAATCGAATCTGCATGTGAACCTTGGTAAAGTCTAACCGAAGCTCACGCTATAAAGTTAATAAAAGTTGAGCCTAAACCTATACTTGACCTTTTACGGACATACGTACGTACGTCATAAACTTCTAAACAATGTTGTTTCTCCGAGAAATCGATATTTTATTCGGACTTTATACGCCTAAAGCTAAAAACTCGATCTAACCTGAAGCCTATACCTAATGCGAGGCCATAACTTGTGCCGAGACAAAAAACTAAACTTGAGCCAAAGCCTAAACTAAACCAAAATTGAAGCACATATGTATCTACCTATACTGGAGCCGATGGTAAACCAGCAAATAACTAAATTGGCAGCTGCAGTGAATAACCTGCCCGACAGAACACAACAGCCCCCACATACTGTAGTGCCTGCAATGGTCTCACAACCTCACCAGCATAATGCCGTGGACACATATGCATTTCTACGCCCAATTAGTTGCTAGCATGAACAGCTCATGGCCCATTTCAATTCATACTTAAAATCGGTAGCATAGATACCGTGGCATTAATGACGTCCGAGTCTCGCATCCTTGCATCAAGTTGTCTGTGTAAATGCCTAGTGTGGCTCCGGCATTACACACATCACCAAATGAATGGAAGTGTAAACGAGGGCACCTCCGCCTCCGCAAAGCTACGCATGCACAAAGCTACAGCAAACACAGCAAGGGAAAAAAAGAAGGAAAGACCGTTCCGCAATGACCAAGTTTATGTCTCACTAGCGGAACTAATTCCGCAGACTGTATCTGGCAATTTATAAGTACACTCGGGGCAATTTATGCGACTCCCGCCAGTAACTTTTATTAAGAAGAGAGAGGAAGAAAGAGAGCATGTGGAGGGGCAGCTCATGCTTGCGCGCCCAATCTTTATGCGCTGTTCTTCCTTATGAAAAATGCTCGAATTATGTATGCAAGGCAGGCATGAGTGCGGCCAACTCTGACGCAGTCCAAGTATGAGTCGATTGAAGTGAATTGCAGGATTTGGTATTCGTTGATGAATGCGATAGCATGCTTACTAATAACACGAATATGGAGGGATTGATAGAAAATTTGGGACGTTATAGTTATATGTAAGTTAGATTGAGCCACCGTAGCCACTTCAAACATGTTCCAACAAGAGAAGGAGAAGGGGCATTGTATATGTCGAGAAAAATGAGGAGCCCATGCACGAGGGTGTGCCTACACTGGATCAACGCGCATGTGAACAGAATGTTGGGAAAGATGCGTGAAAATAGAAATAAGTGCTATTAGTTTGAAGTATGAAAATAAAAGCAAGGAAAATGATCAAGAAAGAAATATAACGGAAAGTTAATTATATTTAAGGCTTATGGGTGCCCCTTCAAGTACGCCTTCTCAAAACATAGGAGTGGCGAACCTAAGTAATTTAACAATAGAAGCTAGCCTAACCTTATTGTGTACGAACCATAGTAAGTTTCTATGTATTGTTCGCAGATTATTAAGAAAAAAAGTGTGATAACCCTGAAAATCTCAACGAAGTATTCACTGAGATTCGTATCAGGGCCACTGGATTTGTGGAAGTAGCCTTCTGGTTAGGGGTCAGACTAATGCAATCTTGGCGAACTGCTGTAGCACTTGAAAGTTCAGACCAAAGGCAAGTTAGCTGCACTTGAAAGTTCCGAGACGTGTTGTATTCACCAGGGTTGCGGAGTCGGAGGAATTAAGGGGTAGTTGGAGTCAAAAACCCACAGGCTCCAGAAGTCGGAGTCGAAATTCAGAGCCCGACTCAGAAGAACCCCATCACAAAATAACAATTATTTCAAAATTATGCACAATTTTTCTCTAGAGTTATAAAAAATGAAGAAAGATATTACAAATTTGAACGTATAGGGATTAGGCTACGTCAATTTCCCCCGTAGAGACCTACCATAATATTACAAGGGGGTTACTGTCCACAGGAGTCAGTGTCCTAGCATGATAATTGTCCTAGAAGGTACAGTGAGCGGGAAGTAACTGTTCACGACGGGTAACTGTTCTGACACCAAACAAATATTTTCTCTAGCTTAATTCATGCACGTGTTCACCATTGACAGTGAGTATCAACCTAGATGATTCAAGCAGAGTCTCGCCTAGTGCTAACTGCTTATGCGTATAAATTTGAATTTTTCAGTCCCAAATGGTGCAAGTAATAAAGGATTCCACGGCGCATCCCAACAAAATATTCTCTCAAGATTAAGGCTGATGATGTTTTTATCATGCAGCACATAACTTACATAAAGTTTTTCTGGATGATAACAATGAATTACATATATATGAATATTGACGGTCCCGAATGGCACTATGATATCCCATATTGTAAATGTGAAATAGTACTCTATAGCTTAAGATATAAGAATAGGTATTTTGGGAAAATGCAGTTGAACAAAATAAATGGTTATGCTAAATGCTAACGGTATCACGGAGTCGGAGTCGGGAGTAAGAGTTGAAAAAACTGGAGGACTATAAGTAGGAGTCGGAAATACTGGAGGGCCAGGAGTCAGCTTCGGACTTGAGCCATCAAACTCCACAACCTGGTAACCACAATCCAGTAGGACTGCAGCAACCCGAAAATGGTAGCCTTAATCTTAACTGTGGTTACGAGAGCATCAACTATCGACAGGCGCAGTGAGCTCAACAATATCGAAGTGCTGCGAGGATCATTAGATCGTCTACGGAGAACGGCGTTAAAATTACGTACTCCTGGCTGCGGGGTGTGTTCGTTGATTTTCATAGTCTGCCCTTGTCTTTGAAATTGAAATTTCTTAGCCGTTACCTGCGTCAATGTAACACGTTTCGCAATCGTAGTTACCACGACACAATTTATGAGCGGGAATAACCCTTGAGTTGCGCTTACAACACGCCTCAAACGTAAAGTAATTTGTCAACAAAAAAATTATTTTTAACGAGCTTTTACCATTAAAGTACAAGATAATACTAAGAAGATTATAAAGATGCTGCTTGATGCAGTCTCTTAATGGACAGGCACACTATCTACTGACCGTTTTTATCAGGGCAGTTTGGCCTTGGTCAATTTCCTCTATAGCGTTGACAATTCTATGGGTATTTCTGAGATTTTGTTCGGCCCATATCTCAGCCCCGCCCACTACCTGTATTTAGAGAAATACCCACCACAATAGAGGAATTTTTTGACCACGACCGAGTTGCCTTGATAAAATGGTCAGACTATAGATCCCAACTACGGACACCGTAAAGTAAAAACTACCTACCTAGGCAACTCACAGCGACTGGTCTAAGTACTGGAGGGTCGGACCTCAGGCATTGCTAGGTCGGCTCTTAATCCTAACCAAAAATATAAGTTGTTTATATTCTTGATACGAGAAAAACTATTGAAATTGACGACAACCATTTTACTGTGTTTTGTGCATGGATGCAGCTCAGATAGCTGAAGTAGCTGGCTAGTCAGGAGAGAGACATTGAAAGAATTAAGTTGAAAAAAATGTGGTGATCTGTTTAAATATGTTCTGGGAAGAGCACAGTGATTTTTTGAATATGAAGTGTAATTAAAATTCACATCAAAGAAGAAGTTAAATCAGGGCGCTATACCGGCCCAGATCTCGACACTGGTGCTGTGAAAGTTTCCATCCGACTCCAATTTTCTATCGACAATTATTTTATTGTTTAATCGATGTATACGGATTTTCATTTGTGAGCTTGAAGGATGAAATCTGCAATGGAAGATCTTTCTTGAGAAATAAAATAAACACTTGTAGGCTGCTCAGTAGTACCCTTCGTCGATTTTGTCGTCATTGATGACGTCACATTTCGATGCTAGTTTTCATTAGTCTTCCCGTTACGCTCTTTGCTTCCTAATTTTATGACACTGAACATGAGGAGGAGAGAATCCCTAGAGAGAAATGCAACAAAATCATGGTTCTATATATCCCACTCGAACTTCTCGAAGAAAAGCGGGCGAAAAGCAAAGGTATGCTTGCGGTATGCTTATATAACGTGAGCGGAAACCTCTGTCGGAGAACCAACCATACCGCGACGTCACAACAATTTCACAAATGAATGTAGAAGAAGTGCGAATGTCAGCTTGTGGCATGACAGTGCAAGATGGGACAACCGTACCGTTACTCAACCACCCTCTCCATCAAAGAATTGGCTCCATTCAGGCTGGATGACGTCGTTCACCAGGCATTCGCCACACCCACACGCTCCTATCGAATGACTGACCACATTGTATACTGTGATTGATCATTCCATGCAACGGTTTTCCACGCAGCTACAGTTCCTGCTGCAGTATGAAAGGCCTGTGTGATAATGGCAAGGAATGATCGACGACTTTGCTACACGACTCTCTTCAACAGGGGACGGTCTCATAAGTGTTACCTGACAAGGCTAAGTCAAACGCTTGAGGGTTGTTCACGTTCCGGCAAAATTTCGTTTCGCTACGGACATAGGCAGCGGTAACTGTTGATCTATTGATGTCCAAGATGGAAAAAATCCTCGCATCCCAACATTTTTCGTTAGCAGCACCCTGGCCATTTTGCCAACCCGTTAATTGTTTGTGCTTCAGCAACTACTAAGATCTGCGTGGTAAGAAGCGGAAATGTTTGGTTTTCTGTTACAAATACTAATTTCCGGAGGAATTCTGAAAGCTAGAATCATATCCAGCGGTAAAAACATTAACAAAAGCGTTATTCCATGATACCGTTCTAATTATTCTTCAGCAAAGTAAACACTTAGAAATCCACTCGCAGGTAAAAAAGTTATATAGTCGCCAAAATTAGCTGCGATGTCGACTAACGAAAGGGGAGAGGACACTTTGTTCTCGTTATATAAGAATTCGTTCTTATGTCGCCGGTTAACTGTGACCAGTGAATTTCTGTAGGGTAAGAAATTCACTCACGTGCAATCTGCGAAATGCGCGCGGGAGGCAATGTCATAATACAGCATCTCATTTTTTTTACTTGTTTATAATGTTTTCAAATACATTAGAATACATAGTAGCAGCCCCAATCCCATAGAGCATCCGGGATTTACGCTCCAACCCTCTATGAAATAGTGTCATTACGTCAGAATCATAGAAATATCTAAGCAAGAAAAGGAAAAATTGAAGAGAAATAATTCAGCCAAAAAGTTGATCGTGCAAGTACCATCAATTCCTGCAGATACGCGAAGCCCGGGGACGTTAAATAGGTTGGGGCATGAAGGAAGGTGAATTATGGTGGCGTACATTATTACCTCCGCCCAGGAGGTTATGTTTCCGTCGTGTTTGTCCGTCTGTCTGTCTGTCGGTCTGTCACCAAGATAACTCAAAAAGTTATGAACCGATTTGGATGAAACTTACAGGGATTGTTAGGTATGCTAGGAGGAACAAATTAACTTTTGGTGAAGATATGTCTAACCGTTTGTTTGTTTGTTTGTCTACCTTGTTATTCTTGATGCCATAACTCAAAAAGTTATGAATGGATTTTGATGAAATTAACATGAGTTGTTAGGTATATAACAAAGAGTAAATGACCGAATTTTGGTGATGATCCGTTTGTTCGTTCGTTCGTTCGTTTGTCACTGTTTTTAATTTTATGCTTGTTAGAACAATAACTCAAAAAATAGGGAATGGATCTTTATGAAATTTATAGAGATTGTTAATAATGTTAAAAGACATAAATGATCAAATTTTGGTGCAGATCGGTTTCTTCGTTTGTATGTTTGACTCATGTTTGTCATAAGTTTGTTAACAGTATAACTCAAAAAGTTATGAACGGATCTTCAAGAAAATTGAACAAGCTGTTATTAACATAAAAAGGCACAAATGATTATATTTTGGAGTTTATACAAAGAAAATTATGATTTCAGAGCCAATTTGAATTTTTTGCCACCGTTGCCTCACTTGGCGGAGGTATGCGCTCTCAGAGTGTTCTAGTTGGAATATACCATTACTGTTGTGTTTTGGCTGTGCTTTCGTGTAGTATTATTATGTAACAGAGTCAGGTTTATCATTTAAGGGCCAAAACAAACGGGTTATGGATATAACTTGTACACAAGTAGTGGAGAGAGTTTCGATATATACGAATTCACCTCCTGCGAGCTTTTTCGGGAGCGTATCCCCCTCATATGAGAACCAGCTGGGGCCGGATGCACAAAAACATGGTAACGTAAACTGTACAGTTCCTTGAAGAAGTAGCGATAGCGTGGCTCAGGTATTGTCGCTTTCTTATACTGAATCTTCAAAAAGTTATGATCAAAGTGGTTTGAGCCTCTAAATGATGCATACATAAATAATAGACAGACTCAGTTGTTAAATCGAACGACAAAAATGTAAAACATCAGCAGTTACATAGTTGCATTCATGCCTGCAGCTGTACAGTTACGATAATTGTAACTTTACAATTAAGACGCCCGAGCATCCGGCCGCAGGCGCATATATTTATGCATACAAATTATAAGTACGACCAAACCAGCAGACCATCTGCAACAAACATCTTGGCAGCACACTTCGTATACAAAGCTAAGACTAAGAAAACATCAGAAAGTCGACAGAGCTAAAAAAAACTAGGCGCACTACATAAATTTTAAGCAATGAATGAAACAGCCGCATCAGCAAAAGATACGTTTAGTCCAGCGGGAACTCATTTCAATGCCAGGAAACTCGATTATAGTGCTATAACAATTGTTGTCTATCTTCTCCAAAAGTGATGACAGCTACAGTTATATTATTTCACGGTCATAGACGCAGCGGCCGCATTCAGGACTCGGTCGGTAGCGCCGTATTTTGGGCAGAAGTTCTCCTTTATGACTTTCCATGCCTCTGAAAAGCCCATAATATTGCTCCTAAGGTAAAATAAAACCAAGGCAATCTTTTTCCAAGAGCTTATCGATAAATTTTATGGCTCCAAGAAAAGATGTTAAATTCTGCCATCGGTTCGACGTAACGGGTCAGCCAACGGCGTAAATCTTATGAGGTTTTTGGTGTGATGCCAGGCTGAACTTTAAACATTCCAAAAAAGTACCTACTGTGTGACTGATAAGTAAATACCTAATAATGGTAGAATGAAACTTTTCGCTACAGCTTCTTGATGAAGTTACTTGGTTTACAATCATGGCGAAAATCTTATATTTTTTATGTGAGGCAAGATTGAACTTGAAATCTATCCCGTAAAAGCGTCTTACTCATTACAATATAAGTAATCACGCACCTAGTGAGATTTTTCTAGGCTACATCTTATTACCAAAGTTAACCATGCTAACCAATACGGCTTACTGTACATCTCATGAGATTTTGGGAGCTACATGCAGCTCAACTCCAAAGAATTCTGCAAAACATCTTATAGGGTGACCAGCCATTATATTAGTTGAATAAACATGACTAATCTCAGCTAACTCTACTCGTTAACATTAACTGTTCACTGACTGGCGAACATACTGTATTTTCTATACGACGCTAGGCTGAAAGTGGACATTATTCTGCGAAGTGTCTTATATATATTAATCTTCCAACCAACAGTGTAAAATGCCACAGTCATATTTTTCTCATCAAAAGGTTTCCACCTCTAAAGCGTTTACACCAACGTACGTAAATTTTTCCCGAAAGTATTTCTAAATAATTTACAATGTGTTGCGTATACGCGTCAAAGGCTGAAGCAACAGAGGTCATATTCCCGACGAAAGGTAACCAATGTTCGGTAGCCTGTTAGCGCATGAATAACGCATGGGCAAAAGAACGTTGTTAACTCTGTGATACATAGCGGGAGAACTTTCCTTCTCTTCTCATCATCTTAAGGAACCATTATAAATAGAGCAGAAAGACATTTGGCGATAGTTATTACTAGGGCAGTGACAATATGCTCGTGCATATATGTACGTGCATATAAAATATCTGTGCATAAAACATGCAAGTTCAGACAATCCGTATGCGCGCATATGCAAACTTGAATATGCATATGCAA
>LQNS02015106.1:3009599-3024123 GCA_001587735.2 Parhyale hawaiensis
GCATATGCATAACATATTTTGCATATGCATAACATATTTTGCATATGCATAATAAAATTTGCATATGCATACGAGTTTGCATATTTTTACTTTCATTGCATATTATAGCTTGCATATTTTGGGGGTGCATATATGCAAGATATGCAATGTCACTGCCCTAGTTATTACAATGGATCTTTTTCTCCTTTTAAAGCAAATCACGGAATGCATACTGCTTCTGTGGAAAAGTGAAAGCAAGACTGTATAGACGACAGTTCGGTTATGAGTCTGCGTTTCACTATCAACGACTGTTCGGTGTTCAGTGCCTCTCAGACTTTCTCCATGAGCGAAGTCATGCTAAGCTGTGCATGGGGTGTGGGGTTCTGCAAGTACGCATGTTTACATTCTGCGCATGAAGCAGGAATTTTTGCGCGAAACATAAAACGTATTCAAATTATTACCTGTACAGCGACGGCGTACGCTTACGCACGGCCAAAGCAGAACTTTTTTCGACTGTTCACTTGCCAAACGCCGTTGATGGGCTACGAGTAGTACATGCAGCTCCCTTGGTCTGCCGGAGGGGACCACTTACGATATGTGGACTACGAGCGGTACGCAGAGACTTCAACAGTTAATGGTAGGCCGGTAGGGCCAATGACGAAAGCAAAGATTACCGATATAAATAGTATATATGAATTAATGGTAGCGGTACACTGCGAGTTCTACAGCTCACGGGTGACCGGTGGGGACCACTTACGAAGGAGCCAAAGACTGCTGATAGACTACAGGCAGAGGGACGCTCGAAGAATTTCGCAGATCCAACTTAGGGATCAGGTCACGGCAAGAGGATTTTACGCTTCATTGTGAGGATTTGGTCGCTGTCGCTCCAACTCCGCAATGAAGCTAAACTTTTATTTGTACTCGACAACAAGAGAAAAAGAGGGCACTGGAAGCGGAATAAACATTGTGCCGAAGGGCTTGCGTACTGTGGATGGAAAGTTGGCGATTCGAAAGCAAAAGACGTTAGCAGTACTTAACTGCATGGAACGATGCGTCGGAGCAAGAATACGAGACGGGAGTGAAGCATTTCGGTGCTTAGTGCCTGAAGCGGCGCTGTGCTACTGAAAACGAAAGGTTCAACTTTCGTTATAGTACCGTAACTACAATATAACAACTTGCATTAAGCTGCTGGTCACTCTTTATTACAACTTTGGTTCTATAAAATAATGTCTTCATAATTGCATAATAAGATACAGCATAGAAGTGATCTTCAAAGCAAAGAAGGTGCCTGCCCCAGGGAATAATGTTAATATTAAATTTTCAAGACGACTAATGTAGCTACGTTACCTAAAGTGTTATGCGACGTCCATAAGGTAACACGCTTAGTTGTAAATTGAAAATATCATCTCTCAGCCAGTCAAAAACTACACATTTCTTGTAACGACATGTAATTTCTTTGAAGAAACAAGGGAAAACAAAATACACGCAGAAAAGTATATTCTTTACGATAAAAAACACCTGGTTTGTCATCACTAACGAAGTAATAGTTTAGCTACAAAGCAATAATAATTAATCATAAACGAGAATGTTGTTCATCACAACGCTGTTGTTCATCTGTTGTTCATCACAAACGACAATGTGCATTGACCCAAATTCAAACGACAAGGTAGTTTACAGTTAACTGATTTTGCTTAATGGCAAACAACCATTTTTCTGTGTGTAAGTAAAATACATGATAGCAAACTTTCCTAGCGCAGAAGTGACTACAACAGTTGTTAACACCATTCCCATGCTTGGACATCAAAAAACAATAGTCTTCTTTCCACGAATACTGTCAATCGTCAAATATTAGCAGTTGTTAGGGATCCAGTGACACTTTTGATCTTCTTCCTAAGTTAAAAGGGTTTTCTTAGATGCATGTCCTGTACACACAGTGAACACATCCTTCATAAACCTTTTGTTTCAAGATGGATCAAAGCTGTTCTGTGGGGTTTAAGGCGAGTGAAACACAAGGTCAAGTCATCATAGTCTCCATTGACGGTCAGAGCATATATTCAGGTATCAAATGATGGCCTTGGCTTACTGATATCAATCATGTCGAGCAAAAATATCAGCTACAGCGTATCATGCAAGTGGCATGTCATTTAATATAAGTGTTCGTCCAGATACCAGGTGTAGGATTTGCTGGTGATATTAAGACCTTCCGGTAACGAAATTATCATACCAGTTTGTTACCAATGACCTCAAAAAAAAAAGAAAATGAAAAACTCGCCCATCACTGGTTATCGTACATCTGACAGCGGAGATTCCTCGTTTTCTGTTTGTTGAGTTGCATTAACCCTAACTTGCTTTCTTTACACACTTATACATGATACAAATGCTGGTGTTTGACAAAAAGGTGATACCCTCACTATAAATCAAATACAATAGGGTTAAGACGCATGGTGGTAAAACTTGCTATAGAATATTAAAAAATGATCCAGGTTTACAGGCCCACTAGTCAAAAAATGGAGAGAGAATAACAATTAACAAGACAAGGTAATAGCATCTAGTCTAAAACAGGGCTCCATCTGATGGCTTTGGTCGCACTCCTCGCTAGGTTTTTGCCCTTCATTTCTATGGAGGCTGTAAAGAAGACCGTATACACGTCTCCTACGTAACCTCCCTCAGTCGGACTACTCTCAGAAGAGCCAATTATGCATCCAATTTGGCTACTTTATATATAAATTGCATGCGGTTTATTCAGGGTGTTGAAAACGAAAGGAATGAACGGCAGGGATAATACGCATAATAAACACTTTTTTACGAATACCATATATTTCAAAAGTTAGTGTTCAAGATACTGAGGTTTACAGTTTCAACTTTCGGGCGCATTCTGTCACATTTTCGTGTTTGTAAAATAATAATGCTATATTTTTTTACATTAAATGTGGTTCCAGTACAACGGTGTCCAGTACGACCATATCGGCAAAACGCATCCCGTCTACCTGAACAACAACTTTCCAAATAGGAGGATAAGGTGTCATGGACCGGCGGCATGGCCTCCAACTTCTCCAGACATGAGTCCTTTAGATTTTTTCTTTAGGGGCCACATGATATCATTGATTTGCGTAACACCGATCGATAGAGACACAGATGGATCATGTCACAACGAAAGCGGTGACACCAGGCGACATAGCAGAAGAACTTAGAATTTTTATAATGTTCAGCAATCCATGCAGAAGAGATATCAGGCCTGCATTGACGCAGGAGGCAACGTTTTGAACATTTATTGTAAAGTTGGTTTCATAACACATTTGTTTCTCTGTATTCGTTCATTTTTTTTATTTTATAGCATTGCTCTGAAACAGAAACGTTACTTACAACTGGCAACAATTTTGAGTATCAAACCTCACTATCTTGAAACCTAAGGAGCAGTGAAATTTTTGGTATTCGTGAAAATTTTTTTTTTTTTTTTTTTTTGCGTGGCTCGACCCAGTGCCAAAATTTGAATATCTCGATTTTCAACGCCCTATATAAAAGACGCATCTATAACAGCATATTCAAAGAACTTATCTTTTCCAACAACTTTTCCTCGTAGCACACCTCATGTTCAAGCCTTTTAGGCACGCAACGAAGGCGTCGATCCACGACATCACCAGACCTACATGAACGCCCAACGCAACTACTGCATTGTAGGTACTACAGGAAAAACTCTACTTTGGCGTGTCACACGGCGCCATTTTCTAGGGGGAAAAGGACGGACAGAAATGTGAGGGGAGACGACTGTTGGAAAGCGCCGGATCGTAAAGAGCAAGCCTAAGAGCTTTTGTGGATCGCCCGCCGTGAATAACGACTTAACACAACCTTTGTTACAGGGACTCAGTCGTAGAATTTAGGTGCAAGAGTCATGATGAAAGGCCTGTATGAATCTCGCGATAATGCCTTAATGCTGACGCCGCTGGCCCTCTATAGTGTGGAAGTTGTACGTCTCGGCTGTTGGAGAGGTTGCGGGGACTCTATGGGTGTACATCATCATGACACGATAATGCAGTTGGCGAATAGAATGATGACGAAAATGAGATTACAGAAGTAGATGCATTATTCCGGCACCGCAGATGGTGAATCAACGGAGAATGTGAACAACTTTTCATTAGTAATGCAGTTTTTGAACAGACATGGTGACTCTGCTGACACGAACGTACCTGGTTAATAGCTACAAGGGGGTGCTTGTTGTCAGCAATAAGAGCATTATATTTTTTACATACCTGTGGAGAAGGTTTTAATAGACAGGGAATATAGTTGCAGTGATGAAACACTTGCTTAGTAACAGAGGTGTTGGGAGATGCTTTGAAGTTGTTATAAAGCGTGATACACATGAGTAATATTTTTTTAAGAATCTCCGGACGGTGTAGCAATACGTTAAGTAGCTAATGCAGTTACAGAGATGGGCACAGCTTCTCAGCAAGGCATTTGGTGAAACAGATGGCTAATGTAGTTATACATAAGATGCTCGTAAAATCAAGCCAAGCTATACCAAAGCGAAAGCAACGATATACAGTAGCTATAGGCGATAATGTCACTCTCTACCAGTGTGTCTGTCCTCAGCGGGCAATGTCAGTTCAAGCTCAAAGCCTGTAACACTGTTGGCGTTTGTGGTAGCGGTGCGCCACGAGCTGTGGATTTCCTCGAGGAGTTTGGTCCGTCACTAATTCTGTTCAATGTGGAAATGATGAAGTTAGTGCCATGGCATTCTATGGGAAGCTCACAGTATACGATGCCCGTATTCACGGCCAAATGGTCCCCTATAATCAGTGTTCCAAAATGAACATGAAGAAACTTCTCTACATATTTGTAGTACCGACATCTTGACATCCCGTGACACTAGCTTTTTAAGGGTTTAGTTTTTAGTTAGTTAAAATTATAATACTAGAGCACTCTGAGAGCGCATACCTCCGCCAAGTGAAGCAACGGTAGCAAAAAATTCAAATTGGTTCTGAAACCATAATTGTCTTTGTATCAACTCCAAAATCTAATCATTTGTGCCTTTTTATATTAATAACAGCTTGTTCAATGCCAAAATTTGATCATATACTCTTCGTTATATACCTAACAACTCATGTTAATTTCGTCAAAATCCATTTATAACTTTTTGAGTTATGGCATCGAGGAAAATGAGGCAGACAAACAAACAAACAAACGGATGGACATATCTTTACCAAAAGTTAATCATCTGTTCCTCTTAACATATCTAACAATCTCTGTAAATTTCATCCAAATCGGTTCTTAACTTTTTGAGTTATCTTGGTGACAGACAGACAAATAGGCAGACAGACAGACAATCACGACGAAAACATAACCTCCTTGGCGGAGGTAATAACCTCCGCCAAGGAGTTTGTTTATGTCGTGTTTGTTTGTGTGCTTGTATGTCACCAAGATTACTCAAAAACTAATGAAAGGATCTTTATGAAATTTGATAGGGATTGCAAGGCATGTCAACAGTAACAGATGATAACTTTTGGTGAAAATCCGTTCATCTGTCAGTTTGTCTGTCGGCATATTTTTCTCAAGACCATGCATAACCGAAAAGTTATGAACGGATTTTTATGAAATTTATATGAGTTATTCGTTATATTACGAAGAGTAAATGACCAAATTTTTGGGATGATATGTTTGTTCGTCGCTAGATTTTATTTAATGATTGTTAGCAAAATAACTCGAAAAGTTATGGATGGATCTTTATGAAATTTACAGGAGTTGTTAGAAATGTTAAAAGACAAATGATTAAATTTTGGTGATTTGACTTATTTTAGTCATAATGTTTGTTAGCAGCATAACTCAAAAAGTTTAGAACGGACCTTCATGAAAATTACAGGAATTGTTACTACTATCAAAAGGCACAAATGATTAGATTTTGGTGTTGATACAAAGAAAATCGGTTTCAGAACCAAATTGAACTTTTCGTTCGCGTACTTGGCGGAGGTATGCGCTCTCAAGAGTGTTGTCTAGTTTTAAGCTACACAGTGTGTACTAGAACTTGGCAAACCAACACAAGCAGGAAGTTTCACAAATACAAGTGCGTCGACACGTTCCTCGTTGATGTTTTTTTCAAAAAGACACAAGTTATCCCGGATTGGTTGATGAGCAAGTTAAAATTTAATTGCACTATTTATTTAATCTTATTCTTCCAATAGAAACAATACTGTTTGGTAGGAGTCGTCCACCTATGATCATCCAAGCAGTGAAAGGTCAGGATCTCTTCAACTCAACAGTTCCAAAAGTCAACAGGATGAATACAATGCATTCACTTGTAGAGTTGGAGGACAGCAAAATCCCTAACAATTTTGAATTACTTAGTAGTTTCAGCCTCCTCCGACATAGCAAGAGAGTTTTCTATGAGAAAAAGGAAAGGACACATAACAAGTTGAGGAAAATGTGAAACCAAGTCACCCGGGAGTCCTCACACTGGATACAATTAACAAGTCAAGAAAGAAAAAGAAGACCAGCACAAAAATTAGTAGCAGCAGCATGAAAATTGAGTAAAGCACAGTGGGCACGAAAAGACCCCTACCTAAACCCAAATTTACGCAAATCGAGCGCAAGATGAAATTAA
The DNA here is from genome assembly GCA_001587735.2 of Parhyale hawaiensis. Taxonomy (NCBI): domain Eukaryota; kingdom Metazoa; phylum Arthropoda; class Malacostraca; order Amphipoda; family Hyalidae; genus Parhyale; species Parhyale hawaiensis. The sequence goes on from LQNS02015106.1 coordinate 3,016,171, forward strand.
ACGACGGCCAATAGACCCAAAAATCAAAGACAAAACTCTTCCGTTCCGCTGATGTCACAAAAGAAAAAGAGACATCTGCAACAAATGAAATGTAAGGCGCAATAAGCGACGGTTTCCAACTCAATTTCGCATTCTTTTCACACTTGACTGCCTCAGCGCTACCAGAAATGGAGCACGAAATATATAGCAGGAGGCAGGGAGAGGAGCAGGAGGAGGAGGAAGACAGGCTTGAGTCGGCCGGGGGAAATTATCCTTAGATTGAATTTATTTCTTGTCGCCTGTTTTGACGATCTCAATTTTTTCAGGCACAAGCAACTCGGAGGCGAGAGTGGCGGAGTTAACGCGGCGCTCGACAACAGTCAAAGGGGTTTGTGCAGAGTGTGGAGAGATGAGCGAATATTTAGGAAATTAAGCCGAGAAAGTGTTTTGTAAACAGTGCTTGAAGGGCTATAAGAACGAATTAAGCTAGGGGTGCAACATTTTGTTTGTTTGTGTGTAGTGTGTGCACAGAAACGGAATACTGTTGAAATTAACCCGGTGATTAACAGTTTTTTGAGCAACGTGCGCAAAACTAGATGAATAGTTAGAATATTTTTACTAGTAACCAGGTGGTAAAGTACCTATATTGTGTGTACTGTGTTTCTGGGGGACTACGATTATGTCTATGAAACTAGCGTTCCGAGCCGTTAAAATTGAGGGGGAAATTTTCTAATCTCTTATTCATGATATACGTCGTACTAATTTGGCGATGAACGATACACTGAAATGGCTAACTTGAATTATCAAAACCGGGGAGCACTACCGTCGTTCACGACACCTTTGCGTTCACGTAAGCTTTCCTGCGCGTGCCACCACTAAAATAAACACTACCTAAGCTAAGCTAACCTAACCTAGCCTTGCCTAACCTAACCTTACCTGACCTAAACCAACTTAACCCTACCTAACCTAAACCAACTTAACCCAACCTAACCTTTCTAACCCTACCTAACGTTACCTAACCTAACCTTACCTGACGTAACCTAACTTAATCAGCGATACAGCTAGCAGCGCGGCGCGCTAACTTCAACGCCGCTCACACGCACACGATCTGCGTACACAAACACGCACACAAGGTGTCGGGAACGACGGTAGCGCAACCGGGGAGCGCGGTTTTATTTATAGTCCTGCTGTGTAGTGCCATATCTTCTTTCCAGTTCAGTAATGTATGGTAAAATACATGTTCTTTTTAAGTAGGCAGTTGAACATGGATAAAACACATGAACTGCATATACGTATCCATGATACGCAATGCCTTAATTTCAACTGAAAATATTCGCCTAGACGAAAAGCTTCATCATCAAATCAGTGGAAGAAACTACTCCAACGAAACCCTATTACACGAACGAAACCCTATTTTATTCATTCCTATCAGTGCTTCTGCTCTGCATAATATCTTTCCCTTTGCCTCCGTTGATTTTTACTTCACTGGCGCATCGTGAGCTCACATGAAAGAAGACTTTGCAGCAGGAACAGATTGCCAAGAGATAGCCTACTTCAGAAGTCGTCAATGCTTAGGTGTCAAATTTGGCAAGTAACCAGTGCATTCAATTTTAGGTAGCCTTACCTTTTATCAACATCTGCAGTCTGTGCTAAGCACAGTTCATTCACAGAAGATAGTTGTGTCAAGTTTGAGAGCATGCGCTACGCCCCAAAATTTTCAAAATTGTGACGTCAAAATTACGTCACGTCCCTGTGGAAATATCAAAGATTCCTCGCTGCAACAGTGGCGTGACGCAATTGTGACGTCACAATTCTGGAAATTTAGGGGCGTAGCGCATACAATAAATTTGACACAATGATCTTCCGTAAATGAACTGTGGTGCTAAGTTCCACCATAGACCACGCGACACTTGATTGTCCACTCTTCCCAAGTGGACGGCGGCCAATTGATAAAGCTTCCATATTTTTTTTCAATCAATATAGCGACCTCGAACAAAAATAAACTATTTTTAGACACGCACGGAATGCATCTATTGGAAAGAAGCACCCATACATGAGTACTGAGAAATGTTAATTTACAAAATTGGTCTTAGTCAATATTAGGCAAATTTGGTGCCTTAAAATTTAGTGATTGTCGTAAACCGTTGACATTCAACTCCAAATTTGTGTTCCTTGTTGATAAGCACATTTTTTGCATGGCCACGAACAGTTTACTTTGAGCCTGAGGTCGCTACGTCGAGATAAGAAAAGTTATTATTTATTTATTTATTTATTTATTTATTTATTTATTTATTTATTTACAGTTAGGTCCATTCGGGATTTAGTGTGGGCAGTCAGATACGAGTATAGTGCACTCTGTAAATCTATCAACCTATCGATTTTCTACCGAACGGTACTGGATGACCACAATATCTAATCTGGTTTATTTATCACTTATCTTAATACATTCATGCCTACATCTTGAATCATATTTTGTGTAGAGTGCACGCATACAACTACGAGAATACCCCAAAAAACTCCGAATAGGCCTACCTCTTTCAAGACAACACTGCTAGTAGACATAAATATTTGAAATTTTGTACAAAAAAAACTCTTAAATGACACTATCTAATATTCGATGCTTGGTGAACCCTCAGCTACATGTGTAAATAGGGTAGGTATTATTAAAAATGTTTCTTTGGAGATAAATCATGTTGGTTGAAGTACTGTTATAGTTGCTAATTCCTTGGTATTAAAAAAATCATAATTTTGAGAGACGGTAATGTATCGAATTCTGAATTTACCGTTTTCTATCCATGAACGACTTCAGGGGACCGTGCAGCTGAAAATACTGGAATTCTCGATATTTTTTTCACTCCACAGTAGCTACACATCAGACAAACACGCAGGTTAAAGTTTTAGGTAGCCAGTACAACCCTAAGTTGGTAGAACAGGAGCTTGGGGCGGAGGAAGTAGGATTTTTTTTCTAAAGTTCATTTTTTGACTTTGTAAACATTTTTATTATTACCGATCTTCACGAAACTTGGTAGAGATATGTAAAAGCAGAAAAAAATGTGATTAGACTCCTGTACTTTTTTCCCATTTTCGCAATAAAACACGTGTTACTATAAAAGGGTTCTACAGTTATCTTTGAAAACGTTTGAGTTAATAATCAAAGAAAACGGATTTATTGCTTTTCTTTGAATAACTCGTTTTTTATTTTAAAAATGGAGAAAAGTACAGGAGTCTAACGCAGATTCTTCTTCGATTTTACATATATGTACCAAGTTTCATTCAAATAGGAACAAAAATAAAAACTTTTTTGAACCATTGGCGGGAATCCCATTTACAAAGAAAGTTTCTAAAAAAAATGGAAAACATTGTTATGTGCCGATTTGACTGAAACTCAGTGCATATAAGGAAAATCGAAAATGAATGTGGGTAAAGCTCATGGACTTTTTCCCATTTTTCGCATAGAAAATGAGTTATTAAAAAAAACGGGAACATCGATATCCCCTATTTATTCTCGTATTTCAATTTTCACCAAAATACGCATATTCAAATCCCTTTTACTTCTGAAATTTTCATCCGATTTTCGCCATTCAAGTGTCAGAATGAAAGGAAATGTATCACCTAACTCGTAACGTATAGAGAATTTCAACATTTTTTTAATACCGCAGAAAAAATAAGACAAATTAAAATTCGTATGTATTTCCAAAACTAGACGGAAATAACGACAAGTCGATACGTTAGTGTCATCTACTTGGATTAGCAATGCTTACATCAAAAACCCTAAAAAATCTAACAAAAGCTTTAGAAGAAATAGAAAAAACAAATTTTCCAAAAAAACTCAAAATTATTATGTAACTTCCAAAAAATAAAACATTAAAAAAAAGGATATGAACAAAATAGTCTTAGAATCATGTTTTACATACAGTACAAAAGTTTCGGACAAATTGGACCGTAAATAAAAAAAAAAAAATGACCCACAATCTGCACGGTCCCCTTAAATGAAGATACTGTTTTTAGATAATGAAACTTCAATTCATATCGCCATTTTTGATAATTAATGTCTGGCAACATGCCACCGGTTATTCATATAAAACCATTCCACGTGTCAGTGAAACTCGTTACTCAAATACAAGCTTATTTTTTACACCTCATCGACACTTGACAATACCATTTAGAAAGAGAAAATATGATGCAGGAAGAAACTCAACGAATAATACAAGAACAAGGTAAGTTTTGATAAGAAATTGTTCATTTTGGATACGTTCAATGAGCTTCTGAAGGCCTGTGATATTGCAAACTGTTCCAACTTGTCTACGTGCAGTTAATACGATTGAAAAAAGAGGAAAAATTAAAAATGAACTTTTGTTTTAAAAAATCATACACTACAAAAGAGAAAAATAAATTTTACAAAATTAATCATCTCTCTAATGCGATACATACTAAACTGTCTCACCAACCTTTCATAACTATGAGTGCGTCACATTATCGCAGTATCCCCTTCGCTATAATAGAAAATTGTTGTTTTCTTAAGAGAAAAACGCGCAGTACACCAGTCATGTCCGGAACGCAACCCTCGCCTATTAGCAGTATTTGCTGTAGCTTAAAATAAGGCTTGTAGTAGTCAGTGTATACCTAGTCTATGTAGACCCCACGAGTGTATTGGCGTTTGTGAAATTAACACTATGGCAAAGTATCCTGTGTGCAGTGTGTAGGTATAGTTGCGAGAATACTTATCAGTTAACCTTGTAGTAAAGTATCTAAAGCATGCAGTGTAGGTGTATAGAGACGAGAACCTACAATGAAGCTGTTTTCCGATAAAGTTAGAGCTACACCTAACGAAACGATATTTTTTTTACTAAGAGACAAAATGCGCCAGATTGACATGCGAGGTCTAACATTCTTCAACAGCAGGTACAGACTTTCTGTGCTGAGTACGCAAAGTTCAGCTCGAAAATTATAATTGGTGAAAAGTTTATGCTATACCAACAAGTACGATTTTATACAGGGTGTAGTGTAATTCGATGCACATGTTTGCCCCATGTATAGAAAAACGCAAAATAAAACGACTCTCAGGAGTGACAAAAACCTTATAACTCAATTTTCGAGAAATAACGAAATGAAATACTTGACAGTTTTCCGTAGGACTAGTCTTACAAGGCAGGCATCGAGTAAAATCTAACTTCTTAGGCAGGCTGCTGGCGCGAGGGCCAACAGAAGTTAGAGTTTCGTCGATGGCTGCCTTGCACGCCTATTCCTACGAGAAACCTTCAGGTATTTCAGGTCGCCATTTCTTTCGAAAGGAACGAGTTTTGAGGTTTTTGTCACTCCAGAAAATTGTTTTAGAGTTTTTCTATACATGGTTAAAATATGTGCATCGACTTACACAACACCCTGCATATCTAGATCTGAGGCAAGCAAAGAGAAACTTAGTTATATGAACCCGTATGATTATTAGGACAGCATACAGTACATAAAGTGCTGCACAGAAGGTGCCCCAAAAGTCTTACCCTAGGAAATATACACCAAGTTAATGGTTGAAAATGGCTGAAAATGAAGATATTCACTTACTCTGTATTTCATTACATTTTAGATTTAGGTATTAGATGCTCTCTACGTTCTGAAATAGTTGTTCCACACCAAGGTGAGGCAATTGGAGTTTGTGGATCTGGAACAACTATTTCAGAACAAAGGAAGTAATATATTTTAATTTACAGATTTGATACTAATCAATTTCGTGTTTTTCAGATCACTCCATCGGGATCGCGAAGCAGCCTACATGCAACAATTCTTTCCTGGGCCTAAGTGTAGATAAATAATAAAACTTCAGTTCACAAAAGGCAGTCAATAAGATGGACTTCGAAATCAGCCTCATGAATTTATCTTAATACGAAGTTTTCACACCATCAGCAGAAAATAACAAAGGCTTGAAATTAATAAAGCCTTTGTAAAATTTTAACACTTCAAAGTTCAGCCCCACAGAAGGCAAACTTTTGACAAGTTTGTTACTTCACTACTCTTCAAACTGACAGTCACTGATGAAAGAATGGCAAAGTTTGGAAGGAGGTTGCAGCAAAGAGCTGCTCGATGCTTACTCTTAATTGCATGGAAACGGCGATGCTCTGCAAAAGTGTACGATTTTGGCACAGACCTATGGATTTCCTTGTATACCAAATTTAATTTCCATCAGAGCTAGAGTACTACAACAATGAGATAAATTCACCCATTACAATACCGCATCAGAAACAAACTGCACGACAACAGTGAGAGTTATGACAGTGTGTAATGTAATGCTTCGATTGCTTTTTTTACAATTTAGGTTACCTTCTCAACTTCTGATAAGCTTGGAGCTACCCACAACCACGCAATATATACTGTGTGAATTAATAATATGAATACCAGGGGCAGTACATAGATGTTCAACAGGAGGAACATTGAGAAATTTGGCAGCTGCTCGATTTTGGCTACGTGCAAAGAAAGGAAACTTTGGTTATCAAGGCTGCTTTGGAGAAATGTCGATATAACCCACAAGCTTTATTAACACCTAACTATTAAAAAGTATCCCGAGCAGAACGTGTATAAATGAATTATTGAAATGACGAAGCGTGCAACGGATAAAAGCACTTTCTGACATTTCAAAAGGAACTACGACCAAGATTTGCGAAGAAATTCACTTGAAATAACGCCACCAACTTCATGCTTGGTTTACCCATTGGAATCCTGCTAGAACCTTCATTTGTAAACAATTTTATTCGATTATGTGTTTTTATTTACTCAGATTTTTTATTCACCTGTAACTAATACAAATCTAGCATAAAAATGCAGTAGAGCTATTCTTGTGAACCTACGCCGAATTTTATTTTTTTCGGTACCGTACTTTGGTTCCTCACGCGCTGATACAGATTCTTTCAAACGATTCGAAATTCCAATATCTGATCAATTTCAAGCCTAAAATCATTACTTTTTCCAACGATTCTAACTTACAAAAATGCTTCATTTATCAAATTCAAACCTAAACCTTTGGTAAATACATTTTGTTTTCACAAATAACTGAATCTAACTCTCAATAGAAAAAAAAATATAATATTCACTTGTAGTTATTCTGAGACAATCATACAAGATCCCATACTGCTTCACCAGAAACAAACCTACTCGAATTTTCGAGGAAACGCCCAGTCCACAGCATATCACAATCTCCGCGAGGAGTCTACAATGCACTGAATCCTGAACAGACAGTGCTCGCTTGGCGCGGACTTACAAGCGTAATCCCGCACTGCCGCCAATACAACAAAGCTTTCGTTTGATTTTCAGTGGGTTACAATTATCGTCACTAATTCTCTATATATAATTTATTCAACTGGGGCTGTAATCTAAGGCTACCTTGATTTCTAAATGGGTTCTTTCTCACCACAAGTAGCTATAAATATCAATTACAATTTTCCTCGCATTCTTCGAGTAAATTAACCACTAAATAAATAGGTCTGTACGTATCCACCTGCGGTGATTGGTAACGTATGTGTATCAACTAAAAATAGTCATTTCTCTTCATCTGCTACCGGCATAATCCCAATAATGAAACACCCACCACATGATCAACCGCCATCCACCCTCCACATCTTTCAATAAGGGGCTATAACTAAGACCAGAAGTTGCAGAATCCTCGGTTTACCTTAGTCGGTCCCGTAATGTAATCCCACTTTATTACAGAAAATCGATGGCAGACTGTGCGCCTGTGCGCGTTCACCGTTGTCTTGGGACTGCAAAATTATATCGATATTGGCAGCAGTGACATGACGAGCAAAATGAGAAGCCGCCCCTCACTCCCCTCACCAAGGTGGTTCTTTTTGACTGCCTTTTGTAACGTGGCAATGATGGAAACAGAGGAAAGCATTGGCCTATTGGAGTGCACTACCGACCTTCCTTATCTGGAGAGGGGGAAATGATTATTATTATTATTAATACAAACATAATACGCTTTCGAATATG
>LQNS02015106.1:3080428-3095988 GCA_001587735.2 Parhyale hawaiensis
ATCCATAGAAGGACAACTATCCCATATGAGGTTAGCTAGCCCTTGGAAGGATAACTACCCACTGGGAGAACAACTACCCCCAGGAGATAAATACCCCTGGGATGTTAACTACTCCTAGGAACAAAACTACCTACTTTGAGGGCAACTACATGTTTGCACTAATAAACACGATAAAATTAGATTGGCAACTAATTACATTAAAATTCAATAACAAGCATACCGGCATCAAGAAATTTCCAAAGACTCAAAATAAAGTTAGTAAACCGTGAATATTTTCACGGGTCCAGCTAGTAATATTATTATTGTTCGAATTCTACTTTCGTCCTTGAATTTATGACTCTGCACGTGGTAAAGTTATTTAAAAACGAACGGTACATTCGCATTTTGATGTATAGCCTATCGTGGTGTGCGTCTCTTACATTAAAGAATTTTCCAATTTGCTTGATAGCAGAGGAAGCTCTGCAGACATTGCACATCTTCTTAGCGTCACATCGTATTCATGAGATTATCTGCCTCTTCCAATTTATTCGAAGCCGGCGAAGTTTATCTATTTGCACAAAAAGTTATGGGCTCTATGAATGTCGCCGACTCGTGTGGCTGCCTGCGCATGGAGCGTTTTGAGCTTCAATTCTACCCGACGACGATTTGGAGTCCATCGATTTTGTACGGTAGGTAGTTGAAATCTCTTTTCACATTTGTCCTGCATGCTGAGAACCGGTTGGCTTAAACAAGAAACGTGTGGATTGCTTCACCAAAGAAATAATGCTTATATTACTAATTTCAATCAACCGGTTTTATATATGCACGATTTACGACGACAGCTCCGAACTACTTGCTTTAGCTGTTAGCTGGGCCCTCTCTTCCCCAGGCTGTATTACCTTGCTATAGAAAGGCTTTTCTTCCTACAGGAATCCAGTACGAGAGAGAGAAAGAGCCCTTAATTGTAGAGAATTGGCACATCCAAAGTAGAGTATCCTTTACCACGTAAGGAGCAGCGTACTTCATACACGGTGTATTTTTTTAACATTGCTATTTCTAGAGAACTGCCGCTTTAGCTGTTGCATCTAGAGTTAATGATTTTTTTTCGTTTTACGATAGATAGAAAAGCTTTTGGTTTTACCACCATTTTGCTGTTAGAATTTGAAAACTCCCAGCTTGGTCTATGCCCTCGTTATTACCTCCGCCAAGGAGGTTATGTTCTCGTCGGGTTTGTTTGTCTGTTATCCTGTCTGTCATCAAGATAACTCAAAAAGTTATGAACGGATTTGGATGAAATTTACAAAGATTGTTAACTATGATAGCAGAAACAGATGATTAACTTTTGGTGAAGATCCGTTCATCCGTTTGTTTATCTGCCTCATTTTAGTCAATGCCATAACTCGAAAAGTTATGGATGGATTTTCATGAAATTTATAGGAGTTGTTAGCAATGTTAGAGACATAATGAATAAATTTTGGTGTAGATCGGTTGGTTCGTTTGTATGTTTGACTTATGTTTGTCATAATGTTTGTTAGCAGCATAACTCAAAAAGTTTTGAGCGTATATTCAAGAAAATTGCAGAAAGCGTTAATATCATCAAAGGCACAGATGATTAGCTGTGCCGAACAGCTGTGCCGACCGAAAGCCGATGCCGGCAATGCGATGAATTCCAAACCCTAATAGACCAGGGCACGAAGCACCGACTGAACTGACGAGTTTGGCATCTAAATGGAGAGTGAAGGAGTGCGCGTCATTCGCAGCACGTGTAATCCTCCCAAAGACCTTGAGGGCATGGACAGAAGAATACTTACCTTCAGTTGCTCAATACTTATTCTATCATACTGTTAGGTCCGGTCGCCAAAAATAGCTGAAGAAAATTTGCGGTTCCGTTTCTTCACTGTTCCGGTTTACGGTGTTGAGTCTTCAATGAAAGATGCTTTCCATTTCTCACTTTGTTCTTGGAATGAAATCACAATCTATGCGAACGCTTCAATTCGATTTCGGCTAAACAGTTGTGTCACAGACTGGTGAATGCACAGACGCACAGTTTCTAAGTGCACCTCAACTTCTTTCCGAGCTCCAAGTGACGTCATCATTAACACGTGTCTCAGTGAGCCATCAGCGTCTTGCCACAACCAAATTCATAGAATGCGAATGATCTTTGGACCGAGCAGAACTAGAAACTTAAATCGTCAAAGAAAACGTTATCACCGCTCTTCGCTTCGCTCGAGGGTGATAGCAAGAAAATGACGACTGTGACGTCCCTATTAGAGACAGATTATATCACAAAGTTATTGAAGAACTGCCTGTCTGTGTCTTCCTTAGTAGTTTTCTTACAAGATTACTGAAGAGCTGCGTGTCTGTGTTTTTCTTAGTCTGTAGGAGAATTTGATTTGATTGAAGCAATAATTATATTAAATCTGCGCATTGTGAGTCTGTCAGTTTCTGTATTTTTACTATTGTACCCACCTGTCAAAACTGCCAGGGTAAAATTTACATCAATATATCTTCAGCCTTCACGTTTGCTGCCCATGGCTATATAGAGTTGCGCACCCAAGGGTCCCGATTGCCTTATCCGCAGGAGATGTTGCAGCTTGCCGCAGTTCCCGCTGACGAGGTTTTGTAAAACTAGGTAGGTTCTCTACTTTCTTCTTTCTGTCCCGTGAGGTGGGCTGTCGATCGAGATAGCCGACCTGGTACGCGGGACATCTCTATATAGTCTCTCTCATTTGTGGAAGGACACAAAAGGGGCCGACCACTCGAGTGTCTCCTACTATACTTTGCGCCTTGTTCCCTGCCCGTAGTAGCGCACGTGGCCACCACGCCTACCCAATATGCGGTATTTGAACACTGCACAAGTAGTTTCTCTGTTGAAACGCCTGAGTTGCGGCTACGGAGGTTAAACAAAATATATAATAATACTATATAGAGCTAATCAATTTTGTGAGAAGAGTACTATGTAAAGAAACTTTGAGCAATGCCCTTCGTCTCTGGCGTAGCCAAGGTGGCGTTACACTATACGACTTTGGCCCTTGCACGCAGTTTTTTTTTTTGTTATTCAGCTTCAAATTTTGACCCCTGCAGTCCAGCCGACTTGTAAGAAAATTTAGCTTAAAGCAAAATTCATATCTTTTCGCTTGAACTGGATACGATATACATAAATAAATGTTTAAATAAATAAATATAATGTATTAAAATCTTATGATGTATCTACGTATTATTTTTTTTGCGTACACTTCTTTCTGTTTTTTTTGCATTGGAATACTCAATATATCTGAATTCCGCATTTTAGACATAATTCTCGATATTGTTTCACCGAATTCGGCAAGCCAAGTTTTGTTTTTGTAGTAATGCCTGAGTACTCACCGCTAAGAAACTAGTTTTCGCCATCAACAATCAATTCCTATGAACATGAATTTGTCTAAGTGAAATTGATAGATTGCACTTCCTTTCTTTATTAAATAATAAAAGTTGAAGCTGGCGGATGAAATGACTTTTTATTCGCATTGGTAGTGACACTAGCAATACAGTGAACGGTGGCACCGCTAATTGTGCGTCGTCCAAAGTTTTTGACAGCCGGAGCGCTTGCGTTACATAGAAGTCGACGCACGATGCGTATGAAGATATAGCAGGAGATCTTCTAAATCATAGTCTACTGCTACCAGACAATGTAGGCTAATGCAGTCGTATCTAATCCACATCCTGCCTCCTTAGAGTCATGTTTGTCCATCTCCTAAATCTTTAAATTTATTTCGAGTTCCCATTTCGTTATCTGAAGAGCCTTGTGCCAATCTGTGTGAGTGAAGCAAGCTCGGCTGATCCCATGTCCGTCTTGTATAAGCCTTTGCTCCCCTCAAAATAGGGCAAATTATAACGCTCGGCTCCTCTCAAGTGCTTGCAATCTGCTCATAAATTGCAGAGGGAAGCTCCTCACTGTTAGAGGGGACGCCACTCCAACTACCTCCTCAATTTTTCTCTCCATTTGCCTCCCCTCGCATCGAATTATTGCCCTTATCTTGTCCCATGGTCCGGCCTCCCGTCCCGACACCTAATCCTTCGGGTCTCTTTCTGCCAACTGTCTCGTGATGTGGTCGTCTGGCTGGTCTCATGCCTGCGACAGTTGCTTCCCGGGTCTTTAGCTAGGTTGTGGTTGTTAGTCTTGTGGTAGTTGTGTGGCCTCATAGCTGAGGGCGTTTGCTTCCAAGATCTTTGGTTAGGCCATTGACCACTAGGTTAGCTAGGTTCGTCCGGTCAGTGTTATGGGGAGCAGCGCCGCCAGAGAAACTCTGTAGGTTGTTTCCTTCCATTTCTCTGCTCCTACGTATTATTTTATGTTGTGTTCATACTTTTCTTTCCTGACTTCCTGTTCCGACTTGCGCTGATCCTGCATGTGTGGGATTGCAGGATTCTTGGGGATCCCTACGCACTCCCAGCCGTGCCACCCATAACCGTGGAGCCTGCCCGTCACCTTACCATCAACAGCGTGATTATTACAAGCAAACAAAGTGAGAAAGTTGATAATGTTTCTGTGTTGTATGTATCTATATATGTATTTGCATGTCTCTCCACTCAATAACTGCCAGTAGGAATTGAGTTATGACCACAATCTTTTGAGTGAAGCCAGGTGGGTTGATGTATGGGTGAGACATGCCAAAGCTTGTGGCTCAGGAGTTTCAGACCCTCCTCCCCTTTTAAACGCGGGTGATGATCTTGCGCCGCAAGATGTCTAGATTTTTTATTTTCTGAGCAGAAAATGAAAAACAACAATACCTAACAAAATATTCAGATATTGTAACTAGGTACTTCTAGCTAGGCAACGCGACCCTTGGTACCCCAGCCAGATATTTTCAAAATATCTTGGTCTGATACAATTCATCGTGATAATACACTGTAAAGAAATTTTACGTGAACTGTTAAAATTGGTCCGGCAGCCCATTGGCCGGATACCGTACTTGCCAACTTTCTGTTAATCGCAGCGGAAAGCATTTAGTGGTTCCATTAATAATCAGAAATACAAACCAGTTCCGTCCGAGTGTACAGATTCTAATTTTGACTCCGTAGTTTAATGGTCCTCTTTACAAAAAGTTTAGGCATGGCCGGTTTCGAACTCACGTTATTTAGACTTGTAAATTGGAGGTAGAGCTTTAACCAATCGAATCCAACGTTCATTCCACCCTCTGGTCAAAACAGGATCATTCCTATCCAAAAAACTAAATTCGCGCGCAGTGCACGCTGGTATTGTTTCTAAACCGTTCTTTGATACGTGATTCGACACGCACCATATCCATATTTTTTATTGAGCTAATATATTTGATTTCTGCTGATAATTTTCTGGAAATCTATGTTTCGAGAGTGAAATGTTTTTTCGGCTAGTAGTACGTCTACGTTCTGATAAACAAACTTTAGTCACAGGTTGTGATAATTAAGGCACTTCTTATAATACGTATAGTACATAGACTGTATAAATATAAGTACGTGACAGATGCCCAAATAATGAGACATTAATAGCAGTGTCAGTGGTGTTAATAACATAACTCTATTACAGTCGAAAGCATACGAAGCTCAAGCAATGTTCTATAAACGCGCTATATTTCTGGGCCGGGGATTTAGCGGAGTCAAGGAAAACTTCCCGGTAACAAGCCCATCAACAGACGCTTCCCACGATGTCACAGAAAAAATACAGAAATTTCCGCCGAAAGACAGAACGTATTTCAGTTATAGCTCCTAATTCGGAGGTTCTTTATAAAAAATATTTATCCCGGAAAGCTCAATTTTCGAATTGTTTTCGAACCTTACAGATAATTTACGTAATAACTCTGACGAATAAGAGTGATTAGTATCTAAGTAGGTTTTTAGAAGTACCGTATTGTTTTCAGTTACCGTCGCTTTCGCAATTGGAAGCCCAGTATAACACTTCTAACACTTCATGGAAAAGTATTTCAGTTGTCGACTTTGGGTTGACTTAACCTTTCCTAAGCGTGAAGCATGTATGCTCACCTCATACACCTTCAGAAAAAAATGTACGCCTAAGAAAGTTTCCGTCACAAGCTTATTAAGTACATTTTTCATCAAAAAAACGGAGTAGTGGTATAACTATTGTAATCCTTAATGTGGTTTCGTTGTACCAAAAGTTCTGATAACGCAGACAATCAACAGCCATGCCAAGCGTAAACCATTGACATCCTTGCTCGTAAAAGGTTTGAAAACGTGGGTGAAAATGCTGTGAATGAATTTCTCAGTAGCCGTGAAGGAGGTCTCTCAAACGAAGTAGTTTTGCAAATCGCAAGCTGTGCAACAGAAGATGGCAATGGAGATGTTGCCATGTATACGATCTATGAATAGCATCCTGAAATATGAAGAGAAGATGAGAGTGTGAATCATTCAGAGTTCTTTCAAACCGCTGCAAATATTAAAATGCTTAGTTTCTGAATTCAAGACAGTTCCCAAAATAGTCAACGCCGTCGAAACGGTACCTACTAGACGCAGTTACGAGCGTAGCAATTAAGAAGACCAAGATATTTAGCAACCCCAGTGTATTGTGCTTCTACTTGGCGGTGAATATCGTGTCCAAATTTAGAATGATACTTACTGTACATTTAGATAATGTATTATGCTGTGCATACTTTCGCTGTTTAGAGTGTAATAAAGTAAAAGCGTAATCTCACTAATTACACAGCTAATATTACATTTTTAATCTAATCTGACCTGTACTTTGTTACCCATGAAAACAAAACTTTTTGTATTTTAGTTAATTTTCTTCCTCTTTCTTGAGGGTGACTGTTCTATTATTTTACTACCACTCGCTCTCAATTCAAACTCGCTTCTAATTCGCCATATATTTTTGGGAATGCAATCGGCCGAATTAGGAAAATCTAGTGTGTATTTTCTTTCTGTAAACCACGTGAACTATGCAGGCTCTTGCAGCTCAACAACGGACACTTTAGGCTCTCTTTCAAAACGGAGAGAATTGCAGACACATCAGTGTAGCTTACTCTCAATGCTACGCTAACTCTGTCTTAGGAAATTATCACGTTTTTAGAAACGAGATGTTCATTTTCTTTAACTCTTTCTGTACTGACAGCGGCCCTAGTTACCAGCGTCGTTTTTATTATTAGGGCCAGCGCACTGTTTGTTCCTTTCTTTGGAAATTTGGACAGCATGTAAAGCAACGTCTCTCAAATCAGTGCTATAGCATTTTATTTACGTTCTGAATTAAACTGTAGATGAGATAAATTCATTACTATATGAAATGTTCGTTATGATCTGATATACTGAAATGAACTTTCGCAAGAGCCGAGTCTCCATATCCAAAGAGTGAAACTTATGAGGGTCCTCCTCAATCAAACATTTTTTCTTTATTAATCTTGTCACACAGGCTACATTGCCTCTCTGTAAGGGCTTATTCTCATTTAGGAATACCGCCAGAGAAGGAACCCTTGTAGCGAAGCTGCACAACCGGATTAAGATCAGGTTAACTCCTTCCTTTATCATTATTTATTGGAAAGAGTTTCATTTTAACCCATTTTTTGTAATTCGTTGTTATGTTAGTGCTTTTAATGCTTCTATTATGTTCTATCAGAATTACCATTCTTAATCGTATAATGAAACTACCATTTTCAAAATACAATTGGGACGGCCAAAATTGAAAAAAAACCACACTAGCTAAGCAATTAGAAAACGAGCGCTTGTCTTCGTGGGGAAGCGGCTAATACATTGCCATGATAAAACCAGATTGTTATGATTACAAATTCATATAAGCTTTGCATGTTTCTAATATTGTATATTGAAATGCACCTTCTTTTCAGTATTGATATATGAATAATTCTCCCCCAGCAAGTATTTTCCACCACTCTGTTACTCGTTATGATAGGTGGCTGCCTCGGTTACAAAGTCTGTCTTTTTTTTAAGTAAACCGCACTTCCTTTAAATTCAACAAAAATACTCCCTAACCAAACATTTTCCATGCCTCTGTTAATTCATCATCGTGACAATAGCTCACAGTCTTATCATTTTTTCTTAAAATAAAGTTACGGTTCTTTGAAGCGCGTCCTCAAACACTAATGAGGTTCGTTAACTCATTTGATGTGAGTCGACGCTCGTTTGCAATGCGAAAGAAAAATACCTTTGTTTGACCTTCTTCTACACTAGCTGTGGTAATTTACCTGTGCCCTCACATTGTGTGACATGCGAAGGAGTTCATTCGGAAGAGTTTTCTGCCTAGCGGCGAAGGCGAACTCTTGAACGGGACAGTTTTTCTACGCTTGGGATCTACAGGAGTCGCAAATTAAATTAAAGCATTTCTTCAGATTGTTCTTAATTAATGGTACCTAAGTCGAACTTTTTTTTTACTTGGGATACACAGAAAGTCACATAAAAATCAACATATTAATTCGATGTGTTTCTTATGAATTGTGAAGTGAACCATTAAATGGGGAAACTTTGCTCTTCACCTGAGATAAGTAAAAGTCACTGGTAAAAGTCACTGATGTATGTGATGAATTGAATCATAAATTTTCCTGCTACCTTATCAGTCATATTCGTAAATTAGTTCCGGATGGGAAATTTCGTTATATGTTGTTTACACAATAACACGAGTCTTGCTAATGTATTCTCGACAGTCGCGGCAGCAAAGCTGGAATTACCTACATGAAAATAACTAGCGGCAGACGTTTCGGCCATCAACAAAATAGGGCTGTTTTAGAATCCGATTGAAAGTGAACAGGTTAGAAAACGGTGTATACTCACGTGACCAAATACAGCCACGCGTGACGTCACAAGCAGTTCTATTTTGGCAGGTTCTTTGCCTCTAGAGTACTGTGCCCTCTGATTAGCTCTGACGTTATGCGTGGCTGTGCTTTGGTCACGTGAGAATGCACAGCTTTATTCTATTTACTTTCAGTCGTAATCACTCATACTCGTATTTTGGGAGTCACATCTCTCAGGGATTTGGTAGATTACCTTAGCTTTAGTTTGGCCATAATACTTTTTGTTCCTACTTTTCTTCTTACCCTATGTATACTTATTATTATAACAAGCTTGAATTTTAATTGGTCCGCTATTTCCCTATCTGTTTCGTTCTCATGCGCAATGATCCTTGATATAGTACTTGTCGTTTCCTTTCCTGTTTTAAAACACGGTTAGTTATATCTGGTGGGAAGCCTGATCACGCTCAAAGTTAAATACATATACCTAGTATTATCTACGTGCTCTACATTGCACACTGCTAGTAGCATTTAGTTATCATTGTTTCGAGTGGTGACAGCCGTTCTTAATGTAGTACTTATTAGTACTCACGATTACACTCTTGTGCCCAACAAATGATCATAATCATATGTGGCTATTAGTAATTGTGCTGGCCTCCATTTTTCTTACCCATTCATATATCTTTGCGTCTCCCCGCAAAAAGCCCCAGCGCTTTCGCTCCATAGCCGAAGAAAGCTTCCATTTAAAGTTCGGTCGAGCAGCCCCGCCATGCATCATTGTCAGATACGCGTCATTTTTTCCCTAGCCATTCTAATCTCTTGAATTTCCGGATAAAAAACCGCGAGGCCTGATCATAAATATCGCTTGCGATGATCTTCAAGTGAAGCGCTGAAGCGGCGGCGTTGGAGCTGCTGGTACGCTGCTGCAGCTCCACGACACCGAGGCAATATACCTGGTCTCGAGTATCTCCAAGATTTATGAGCCTCAATTCTTGGTCAAAATTGAACCATTGCGAAGTGGCATTTCCAGCTCCAAATAAATCAAGGCGTCTATCAAAGTCCCCGAATTCGATCCGTATTGGTGGAGCAGCTGCTGGCGCTATAAAGCTGCTTGCCGATTCATTATTATTATTCTTCTGTCATCGACGTAGAGAAATCTCTATAGTTAATGTTTCTGGCATATTCATACGCTCCTGCGATCAGCGCTACCAAAGAGTGCAAACAAACGCTTCTGTTTGTGAGGACTAAACAAGAAAGCTCTTTTCACTGTGCTTCAAAATTTGGCGGGCTGATTTAAGTGGTAACATTAACCTGTAAGTTCTTTGTGTGATATGCACATTTATTATCGGAGAAAATTTAGGTCCGAAAACAACTAAGTTAAAGTTTTTTTCCGATGATGCATTATTTGAAGTGTTGTTTATGAAGAGCGCTAGACGTTATAAGGTCTTTGCGCAAGTTATTGCTTTGCTTCCTTCTTTCCTACTTTTGATGACAATATTTTTTTTCAGGCCAGCGTAGTAGGTAGTCGACTCTGGCCGGACCATTCGCCCAGCGCCTTCAGCTGAAGCTGTAGAACTAGAAGGGTCAACTTCCTATATTAATTAAGACACTTTCAGCGTCGTAGCAGGGTACTCACGTCGTCCTCAATTAAGATTTTGCCCTTCATTTACGAATTATGTTTATCCGCACGTTTTCTTGTGGATTTTAGGCTGCAATGGTGGTTGAGTTTTATTAAATATTTGATGATGCTTGGAATGTTATCATCATAATTGTGCTATTGCTGTAATTATCATCCTTTACTATGCTGCGTACAGTTAGTAGCTTCTCTAATGGAAGTTTTTTTTTTTCAAGTTTGATGACTTTGTAGTGTGAACAACCTGAGACGTAGGGTAGTATCCAGAACAAGGAGCCATTTTTCGAATATCCCGTTTGTTCATCTGATCTCTAACTGCCCGAATACCTGCGTGAGAAATTCGTGCTAGTTATTAGACGTGAAACCGAACTTGCAGCGGCCGCACTCTACTGGAAGTTGAGTCTTTGGTTACTGGGCGTCTTTTGGCGAAAACGAAAATATCCTTTCAGAATTTTCTCGTGGACGCCATACTTCGATTTTAGCGCACTGCGATTCATCTCCTTCTTTACGGTTAGACCATCTACACAAGCTATGATAGAGTTCGTGATAAATACTTCATTTTCGCTATCATTGTTACGGTATTATTATTGTTGTAAATCGTTTAAATTTATCGATGTGGCGTCTTTTAGCGAAGGACGAAAGGAAACCTGCTTCTGACGTCATGAATTATCTAAACTCGTGACTGTTGCCAGGCCCGCCTGACTATCTGCAGGGCCATCCATAACGCAAATGGTCGTTTGTATCCTAAATCGACTCGGCCGTCGTATTTAGAATTAATTGATTCAGATGGAGCCGCCGCGCGTGTGTGTGAGTGCGTGTGTGTACGAAGAACGTTAGTAAAGTATCTGTCATATGTAATATGAATGCCACCGTGAGTGGAAGATTTTGGTGTTAGTTTCCATTTAATTTCGCTCTAGTAAAGCAGACCGAGCTACAACTCTCTGGTTCTGTTGCGTTGTAACTCTGTTTCATGTTGGTGTAGTAAAGTGTGTTAAATGTACCGTGCACAGCGGAATTACTTTGGCATGGCATCATTTGGATTCGCTTTCGGTATTTGCAGCTGTATTTTTTTCGCTACATAGCTTTAATTAATTTAGGAGTGGGCTTGCGAGTGATATACAAATAACACTGAGAAAATTATTTACGTTAGGTAAATACCTTCTCACTGTACCATGAGCTTCAAATCCCTACTTTTTTCACTGTCCCGTTAGTTCCGAATTTGTGCAGTGGGTAGAGTATTTTTTTTTTTTTGCTGTTTTATGAGAGTCGAATCTGAGCGGCTGTTTCCATCGGGGAAACAAGTTGAGAGATGAATGTAGGCCGTAGAAATGGATGGTGTTAGTTAAGGTTTGCGAAAGCTGTGCATAAACTCCTACTTTTTTGTTTTTTTATAATGTACATTTTCTTTTTTCGTGCTTTCCTCCTACCGTCCTTAATCTTTTATTCCTAATCTTCTGTTTCGCTCGAGCAAAGTTGCAAGCAGTTCTTTTCCCATTGCCGTTCTCACGCTGCTTTTTTTATTTCAGTCGCCCATTTGTGAAATGTGAACACTCTGATAATACGAGTATGCTACATAGCTCGACTTGTCATTACTTCGTCGTGACGATTTACCGCCGACATGTTACAACCATTTTTTCTCTGTTGTGAATCTAGCTTCAGTCTTGTTTGTCTCCCTTTGCGCGACGGGGAAGAACTTTGACACAAGAATTACTAAGTTGTGCACTTCTCTCATCGGCATAAATGACGTAGTTAAGACTATACTTTATTTAGTTGTTACTGATATTTTGTTTATTCTCTCAACTGACTCTTTCTGTTTCTGTTAACGAGTATCCAAACGCTCTATATTGCTTCTGAATTTAAGTTTGATTGCCTTGATCTCTTTCGATGCACATATTTTTCCTTTTCATGCATGATTGATGCTCCTTAGCGTAGCAAATGTGATGACGCACAGTCCAGTCTCTGTCCCAAACTGTATATTGACGCCTCGAGCAATGCCATCGACTCATATTTATTTCCCATACGGTTTCCTTTTATTTATTGATAGCCAGTTTTAACTATGAAGCAAGAGCATCAGCAGAGACCGCAATCTGGAGTGGTATTAAATAGATTAACGCGGTTAGCCGAACTTTTGGCAAAAAAGGAAAAAAAATGGCTAATGGGTACAGCGAGGGACTTCGACATTGGAATGTTAATATATATCAAGGTTCACAAAACTTGTATTATGAACTTAGCAGTTGGTGTATTATCCTTATAGCTTACACATAAAATATGTTCTGTAAGGCTTTAAAAATGCTGCATATTTTGCAGTCGTGTAGTTTGATTAGTTTCATGTTTTATCAGTAGGATATTTTACCAAAACATATACCTACTAGAAATGAAACATTTTACGTTACCGAAACACATAGTGTGTACTTAATAAAGTTGATTGAGATGATACATATACTGTCACCTTATACGAGCATATCATAGTCAGTTTTGCATGCTTGGTGTTTAGTCTGAGTCAGGTGGTGAAATTATTCACCTAAAGTATCAGATTTGTTTTACCGATTTCACTCGCCACGTGGGTTCACTTGTTTTGGCTGGTGCCCACTATGATTCCATCCATTATAATACTGTCGATGCTTTCTCCTGTGCTTTCTCTTCTTCCCCGACTTGCTGTTTACTACATGCGCGTTGTTCCCCCATGTTTTTCTGGACGTCGTATAGATCCCTTCTTTCTCCCTCTCTTTGGATCACAGTGTACTCTGTGGGCAAGGAGGCTTAAACTAGGACTGTAATAATATTCTACTAGTGCTTCTGTGTGCGATACTTGAGAAACCTCTCACCCTGGTCCTGTTGTATAATTACACGCTTAAATTATGAGCAGACGTTCAACTCACATGTACCTACTCGAATTAAAGAACTTTCCTGAGGTATCTTGGATACAGACTTTTATCTTGCCATCGGGCGAGCTGAACGTCTGTTCGAAAGTTGGAGGTACGATTCTTTAGTGTGGTCGTATCAGAACTAGCGTGAGATATCTCGTCGGTTAAAAAAAGTGATAATTTATCTCGCTAGGGATCTCATGTCATCGTGCGCGTGGAAACCGAGATCGCTACCCATTATCGTCTTGTAGGAAATACGATCTAAGAGTGTCCAGATGCTATTTTATATATAGTCAGCTAATTGAATTATAGCACTATAAGTAAAAGTTGATGCACAATGTGTAATGAAACTCTTCGGAGGGTGAAGTATTGGTTGTCCAGGAAAAGTTTTAATTAGCTTTGTTATATCTTTTCAGAGTATTCTCTGCAGCGGCGTTTTTTGCTGTCGCCAGTTACTTCCCCCTAAGATCGGTGTTTCTGCTATGAGGTAAGTTAGTGTAAGCTTCTTAATAGAAATATTGCCAATATCCGTATGTAGATGAATAGCTATGCTGCAACTGCTATTTCTGTTATCGCCAACTACAACACACTGCAGGAAACCACTAAATGCGAGAACGATAGGCTTACGTGATTTCATGTATGAAGCGACTCCAAATTTACTTGTATAATATCCTAAATGAGGGAGTGGGTACTTAATTAGTAGAAATTCGGACCATCGAAAGTGGAGTAGACTGCATTACCGAAGTATTTAACTAAAAATGTATACGTAATCGAAAGACGATTGGTAAATATGCCGATGGAAAGTAAATTCAGCTTGATCGCACTCTCCTACATGCACAGGTTCATGCTATAAATAGAGCTCAACTGACCCCATGGGAGTATACGGCTGCATTCGACCAAAAATCGTCAAGATATGGCGCCGTCGATGGAAGGATCTTACGCAAAGACATGCGCCTCGCGACGCTTTCCCATTTCTGGGTAGGGTTAGCGCCTCTGCAATAGCATGGGCACATATATCAATCTTGACTTAACTAAGAGCTTGTCTGCATGGCAAGCAGACGTAAACCTGCAACCTTCAGTGTCAACGTTCTCTTGCCGGCCGCTACTGCAAGCAGCACCAGTGAAAGACGGCATATCGACGGTAACTGGTACGATTCGTTTCCGCTTCGTTCGCCTTGAACGAGGTACTCTAACCCGATTAGCTTTGGCGTTTCGGGAACTTCAAGCCTGAGCGTTCGCTTCAACACTTCAGATCGAAAGATTGAGCTTCAGGTGTTAGTCGAGAACCTGTTACTTTTGAGATGGCTGAAAATTTCATCTTTTTGTGAGAAACTCCTTAACCCTATTGCACGTGGCGAGTCGAAAACCCAAAATTGGAAATTCCCGTTTGTGAAAGCTACGCGGCTGAGCTTATCTCTCTATGCCCCAATGTAGGGGTATACTCAATACTGTTATTCGTATGAGATATAAAGGCTTACTTTGGACTGGGTAATGGGCTAACTAAATCTTGCAGGACTTAACTCGCTGCAATCATCGACACTCCGCAAAGTTAGCGGAACAAGCGTATGCAGTTGGATTTACAATTACTTAGGGTCTCCCTTCTATATGGCTATTTTTTTAAGTTGTCAGTCGGCTGAAGCCGCTGGTGCCAGTGCCACGGCTCATAGTATATCCTCTATGCCAATATTCTGAACTTAGCGAAACTGTGTCAAACTGTGTCCAACCTTCCAACAATGTAGAATTAAATATAAAAAGTAAATAAACGGCTAAATTGGGGAGAAATAAGTATGAAATACTCACTACGGTAGGTCACTGCATTCGTGCTCGGAACTGTACACTTAGATTACCTGTATATTAGAATATTTACTGTAGGTAATGTGTAGTTTATGAGTTGCCCGCTATTTCAATTATATATAACTGTAACGGTATTCCGATGACATATATATATATACCGGTACCTTATATGGTGCCTGTGGCGGCCAACGTGTTATAAGAACTGAAAAGCTGCACTTCTTCGAGAGCTGTATGAACTGTTACTTACTATTATTTACTTTACTATTACTGTACTTCACTGTTACTGTATTCTACTATTACTGCACTTAACAAAACATTCGGGAATTCACTGCTGGACGCGTCGTCTCCCCGAACATGTACATGCTGTGAGATTCCTCCGCCAAATTGAAGCTTTTGCCTGCGCTTGCTAATTACTTTAACATTTTAAGCTGCAAAAACAAGATAACACTCTTGCTCCCACTTCTAATATATTAATGAAGTGTATCGCCGCCCAGGAATTTTGGCTGGATGAGGCAAAATATTGGACAAGGGGGAGAGGCAAGAAATTTGCTGCTGCTGACTTGCGGGGGGGGGGGGGGGCGGGGTTTT
>LQNS02015106.1:3109059-3120333 GCA_001587735.2 Parhyale hawaiensis
CCGCCACTCAACATTTAACATTAATGTACTGTTCTGGAAGAATTAGATTTGTAATTAGAGAACAATAAAGGAGTAAAAAAGATTCACTACCAGACTCCGCTCATTTTCGACTTTCCTGTGCATGATACAGGCCCGAGGGCACCATAATTGAGGAACACTGCTTTTGTTCTGTAAAATTTTCACAGGTTCCTTCAGTATTAGATAGAGGAAATTAGGAGGAATGAAGCTGGTCTGAGAAACCACTAAAGAATATTACTTTTGGTGCGTGGAACTTCCACAGGTTCCAATGAATCCAGCTACCGTAGTCAGTACTATACGTCGTGTTTTTATTTATTTATAAATATTTTGTAGGTAAGAGTTGGAACGCCTTCTGGGTTTTGTAGTTGATTTGACCCCGAGTCATGTATAATGGCTCGAAAGCTCAAATAAACTACAAAACCCAGAAGGCATTCTAACTCTTACCTACTAAATGATTCAGCCTGGGAGTCCTCCAATCTTTGAATAAATATTTATAAATATGTATTTTTCCAGCTACATTCTATAGGAATAAGATAGGAAGAAATGCCTCCAGTGGAACTCCAGGGACATGTGCGTCGATCTGGCAAAAGAGCCTTCATAAATAAACGATCTGGCGAAGGAGCTCGCGTAAATAATTCAGTACTATATAGGTAATAATTCACGTCGTGTTTCTAATTTAGGAAGAAATTAAGTGATCTGAGCTCGCCTGCTTGTGAGACAGAATGAAGTTTCATTTAAAAAGCCCTTTGAGAAGTAAACAGCGCAGGAGACAACGGAAGTTTCGGTGATGTACTAGTTTTGCGCCGTCATTTATAATGACGGTTCGGGGCACTAGTAATAGAATAAATAATGCTAGCAGGAACTTGTGGAAGTTCCACAGAACAGTAGCAACTTCTTCAGTGATATCTCAAACCCGCATCTTCTTAATTTTCCCCTACTTAACACCAAGGAGCTTCTTTATACAAGCTCCTTGCTTAACACTGAAGGAACCAGTGACAATGCTACAGAACCATGGAATTGTTCCTCAATAACATTATGAAGCCCTCAGACCCATACCTATCATCCAAACAAAGAGTGAAAAATATTCGAAGTCAGGCAGTGAATCTTCTACGTAAGACCTGCGAGTAGAAGCAGCTCAAATTCGAACATGACTCCATCTGCTATTGATCTCTTCCCAGGTGGTATCAAGGATAGGTGAAGAAAGTCCTAATTTTTCCCCTATCTAATACTGATGAAAGCATTACAGCCGTACTAAGTAACTATACAACTAAATTAATCTCTAACTGAGGAAAAAGAATAATACTAATATAGATTATTGGAGTGACGTATTGGCAGATGGTTCAGTTAGGGGTTTGCCCTAATATAAAGGGTTGGGATCCAAGTGTTGTTAGCCCGTGAAGTTGGGGTGCGTGGAGACCTCTGGCATACGTTTTTTGAGAGGGAGAAGCTAACGGTAAACTGGATCGAATAGGAAAAAGAAGGCATTATCCATTGAGGATTAGCTGCTAGCATTTAGTCCTCGCGGTAGCCTAAAAAGCTGTGTTACACCCAGTATTTAGCGAGAAAAACTAGCTTTTAAGTACCACACAACCAAGATGTTCTCTTAGTTAAAGCAGTTCAGCGCATAAGGGCTTCCAGATTTCCTGGCCATACACAGCGCTCTTTCAAGTCGCAGCAGCTGCGGAGTTTTGCTTCCTCTTTGATTTCCTGCTGCCAGGAAGAGACTACGGACACGGCCCCCTCCGGCAGCCCCCCTTTTTATAAGAGAAGCTAAGGAACTTTCGCGCGAGATCGCAACTTATTTAGCGTTGGATGCTAACAAGCCAGTCTACCGAGCCTGCCGCAGTCCATTGCTCGCCGTGCCGCGCCTTTCCACCTCATGAGTTTGACGTTAGATGCAGCAAATTGCATCAGAGAAAGCTATCACGGGGTGCGCTCCAAAATTTGCTCACCAATCACAGTGTTATGAGGCACAGGCTGATGTGCGCTGATGTGCCGGAGAGGCGATGCATGGAGAATGCCGAGAATGCAAGATGTGCACGCGTATATACGCGTGTGACAGGCACAACGGAAATGGTTTAAAGTGGTAAAAAACGATTTGGTTGGCTGGTAACGGGCAAATCGGAAATGGTATAGAGTGGTAAAAGCGATTAGATTCTAATGCTGAGAGGGGTGGAATCATGGGGCCGCTGATGGCTAGTAAAAACAAGTAATAAATACTCTAAATAAACTCATCACAGCGGTTTAGATGGATTAGAAAGTAATATGTATTTAGTGTGTGAGGTGGGGTACTAATGACGCACTTATGCTGAAAGTAGCAATTAAAAAGTAAAATAAGAAACAGATAAAGTGGAAAAGCCAATGCGAACAAATTCGATTATTCTACAGAACTAGGTTGTTGCACTGTGTAACTAACGCCAACTAAAGAGCAGCGAGCAAGGAACTGCAGTCTTTTTCTGATTTTTGAAGTTAAAATAAACAAGGAACATCAGAAAATACATTTGGCTCGAACATAAACTCATGATAAAATGCCAACAAAAGTTTCCGCGGAACATAAGATAATTTTCCACGCGAAATTAAGTAAGCTGATAGCAGCATAAGAACAAACCGAGAAAAGTTTAACTTCACCGAAGCATCTGATTGGTTTTCATGCATCGTTTAAAAAACAAATTTTAACAAAACTATGCAAACGATTTAGAAAAAAAATACGCAGCGAAAGTTTCCACAGCAACATCACTCTACGTTTCGATACCTACTAATATCAGGTTACTTTCCCAGTCTATAATAAAAAAAGATATCAGCTAACAAATAAAAACAGGAGGCGAAAGTTTCCAACGGAACATCAGGTTACTTTCCAAGTCTAATTAAACAATGAACCTGATCCAAGAAAATGAAAAGTAATCGCGCAAAACTCAGCCCCGGCGCAAGTCCGCAGCAGCAAATTTCTTGCCTCTCCCCCTTGTCCAATATTTTGCCTCATCAGGCCAAAATTCCTGGGCGGCGATACACTTCATTAATATATTAGAAGTGGGAGCAAGAGTGTTATCTTGTTTTTGCAGCTTAAAATGTTAAAGTAATTAGCAAGCGCTGGCAAGAGCTTCAATTTGCCAGAGGAAACTCACTGCATGTACATGATCGGGGAGACGACGCGTGCAGCAGTGAATGCCCGAATGTTTTGTCAAGTACTGTATAATAGTAAAATACAGTAACAGTTAAGTACAGTAATAGCAAAGTAAATAATAGTAAGTAATAGTTCATACAGATCTCCAAGAAGTGAAGCTTTTCAGTTCTTGTAACACGGTGACCGTCACAGGTACCATGTAAGGTACCGGTATGTCATCGGAATACCGTTACCGTTATATATTATGGGAATAGCGGGCAACTCATAAACTACATGTTACCTACAGTAAACATTCTAATATACAGGTAATGTAACTGTACAGTTCCGAGCACAAATGCAGTGACTTACTACCGTAGTATTTCATACTTATTTCTCCCCAATTTAGCCGTTTATTTATTTTTTTATATTTAATTCTACATTGTTGAAAGGTTGGACATAGTTTGACACAGTTTCGCTAAGTTCAGAATATTGGTATAGAGGATATACTATGAGCCGTGACACTGGCACCAGCGGCTTCAGCCGACTGACAACTTAAAAAAATAGCTAAATACAAGGGAGACCCTAAGTAATTTTAAATCCAACTGCATACGCTTGTTCCGCTAACTTTGCGGAGTGTCGATGATTGCAGTGAATGAAGTCTTGCAAGATTTAGGTAGTTAGCCTATTACCGTCGTAAGTAAACCTTTGTGTCTCATACGAATAACTGTATTCAGTATACACCTAAATGGAGGCAGTGGGAGCCGATAATGTAAGGGATCCTCTGTGCGCACACTAATAGAGAGATAAGCTCAGCCGCGTACCTTTCACAAACAGGAATTTTCAATTTTGGGTTTTCGACTCGCTACATGCAATAGGGTTAAGGAGTTGCTCACAAAAAGATGAAATTTTCGGCCATCTCAAAAGTAACAGGTTCTCGACTAACACCTGAAGCTCAATCTTTCGATCCGAACTAGCAAAGCGAACGCTCAGGCTTGAATCAAGTTCCCAAACACCAAAGCTAATCGGGATAGAGTGTCTCGTTCAGGCGAATGATGCGGAGACGAATCGTACCAGTTACAGTCGAGTTGCCATCTTTCGTTGGTGCCGCATATGCAGTAGCGGCCGGCAAGAGAAGAACGTTGATATCGGCGACACTGAACGTCGCAGGTTCACATCTGCTGGCCATGCAGACAAGTTGTTAGTTTAGTCAGGATTGATATGTGCCAATATGCTATTGCGGAGGTGCTGACCCTAGCCAGATATGGGAAGCGTCGCGAGCCGAATGTTTTTCCGTAAGATCATTCCATCGACGACGCCACATCTTGACGATTTCTGGTCGACTCCAGCCGTATACTCCTACGGGGTCACTTGAACTATATTTGAAGCATGAACCTGTGCGTGTATGAGTGTGAGATCAAGTTGAATTTACTTTCCATCTGCATATTTACAGATCGTCTTCCGATTACGTATACATAATTACATATTTAGTTAAGTACTTCGGTAATGCAGTCTGTTCCATTTTCGATGGTCCGCATTTCTACTAATTAAGTACCCACTCCCTCATTTAGGATATTATACCTTACCTTGAGTTACCTTGAGAGTCTTCGGAAGAATTCCAGGTGACGTTGCTCACGTCACCTCACGTGTGTGGAGTCACTCTGCTGGGTGTCTTCTGTGGTGCGGTAGTTTGCGACCAAAGAGAGAGCCAGCAGCGAATTATCTCCACAGTGCACGTAACCGCTGACAGCTGGTCTATCTGGTATTCTTCATAAATGTGAATCCAGTAAATTTTTGAACTCTACAGTTTTGATATCAGTGGCGTTTCGAATATGCTGAGGCATTTTGTTAAACAATCTTGCTCCCCGTACAGCGAAGCTAGTAGAATATTTTGTGGCCACAGCTTTTCCACCATCTCTGCTTGGGATATGGATGTCACAGGTCTTTCCAGTTCTTTCCGAGTGTCTTGCGACAATCCGCTCATTCACATTCACAGTGATACGGTCCAGAATTTTCCAAACATATATGATTGTAAATCGTTCGAATCTGCGCTGTATTGAATACAAGTGAGACAGATGAGTCGTTTGTGGTAATCGTACTCCTAAATGCCTCGAATTTTGGCTGTGAACGATCGTTGGATACCTTCAAGTTGTTCAAGCTTTTTTTTCTTGTACTCGGCATCCAAAGTGGGGAAGAGTATTCTATTCTCAGAAGGATTAATTGCTTCCATAGTGTGAGCATTACATCTATTTCGCGTGACGAGAAAGTTCGTAAAACCCATCCACTCCATCATTTTCCCACAGCGATAACTCTAAAAATATGTTCTTCGAACATAGCATCGTCTTGCATTCTCACTCCGAGGTCTCTTAAAACTGTCTTTCTCTCAATTTCATGCCCATTGCTGGTGGTATATTGCGAGGATTCAATGAGTGGTTGATTTTTCCCGTATCTTAGCAGTTCAAATTTTAATTCATTAAAGGTCATATTATTTCTTACCGACCATTGGCAGATACTTTCCAAATCTCGTTGCACAGATAGCACGTCTTCCACAGATTGCACAGCAGCTAGTATCCGTGTATCGTGAGCAAATGACGAGGGTACCGCATAGTTACATCCGGACCCCATGTCATTGAGTATGATGAGGAAGAGAACAGGTCCAAGCACGGTGCCTTGTAGTACTCCACTGAGTACCGGCTGTCTGGATGACACTTTGTTGTTGACAATTACACTTTGCGTTCTATTTGACAGGAATGCTTCAAGCCACCGAAGGCATTTTCCACGTAAGCCTATCGTTCTCGCATTTAGTGGTTTACTGCAGTGTGTTGTAGCTGGCGATAACAGAAATAGCAGTGGCAGCATACCTATTCATCTACATACGGATATTTGCAGTATTTCTATTAAGAAGATTGCACTAACTTACCTCATAGCAGAAACACTGATCTTTGGGGGAAGTAACTGGAGCCAGCAACAAGGGCCGATGCAGAGGATACTCTGAAAAGATATAACAAAGTTAATTAAAACTTTTCCTGGATAACCGGCACTTCACCCTCAGAAGAAACTGTTTCATTACACATTGTGCATTAACTTTTACTTATAGTGCTATAATTCAATTAGCTGACTATATATAAAATAGCATCTGGACACTCTTAGATCGTATTTCCTACAAGACGATATTGGGTAGCGATCTCGGTTTCCACGCATACGATGACATGAGATCCCGGCCCATAGCGAGATAAATTATTACTTTTTTTAACCGAAGAGATATGTCAGGCTAGTTCTGCTAGGACGACACTATAGAATCGCACCTCCAACTTTCAAATAGACGTTCAGCTCACCCGTCGTCTCGATTGCAAGATAAAAGTCTGTATCCAAGATACTTCAGGAAAGTTCTTTAATTCAAGTAGGTACGTGCGAGTTGAACGTCCGTTCATAAGTTGAGCGTGTAACTATACAACAGGACCAGGGTGGGAGGTTTCTCAAGTAGGTATCGCACACAGAAGCACTTGTGGAATATTATTACAGTCCTGGTTTAAGCCTCCTTACCCACAGACTACACTGTGATCCAAAGAAAGGAAGAAAGAAGGGATCTATACGACGTCCAGAAAAACATGGCGGAACAACGCGTATGTACACAGCAAGTCGGGGAAGAAGAGAAAGAACAGGAGAAAGCACGTCGGCATTATAATGGATGGAATCATAGTGGGGACCTGCCAAAAGAAGTTAACCCAGGTGACGAGTGAAACCGGTAAAAAAAAATCTTATACTTCAGGCAAATAATTTGAACCGCGTAACTCAGACAGCACACCTCACATGCAAAACTGAGTATATATGATATGCTCGTATAAGGTGACAGTAGCGTCCATGGTCTATCTACAATAATACGTATCATGTCACTCAACTTTATCAAGTATACACTATATGTTTCGGTAACATAGAATGTTTCATTTGTAGTAGGTATATATTTTAGTAAAATATCATACCGATAAAACAAGAAACTAATCAAACTACATGGCTGCAAAATACGCAGTATTCTTAAAGCCTTACAGAACATGTTTCGTGTGCATAGGGATAATATGTCAGTGCATCAGTGGATAGCACGAGAAAAGGAATATAGAAATAAGCAATATGGAATAGGAGCATAGAAGTAGTTCCATAGACGTAAGAAAATACTGCGCACCGCACACCGTCTTGGGGAAAACAGAGGATCTTATATTTATAGAGATATTATTGACCAATGAGAAGACACATCACGGGGCGTGACAGAGACTCAACTGTAGAGTCGTAAAGAATTAGCAACAAAACAGAGCGAGGCCGATGCCTCGCAAAGTAGCCAGAAACAGTCGCGCTCATGTGATAATGGTGTGCGGTGCAGGCCGCGTCCGCGTATATAAACATACAGCACCAAGTTGAAGGGATTTTCGGGGCCTGGCAAGCATTACGAAGGGTAGACTTGCATTACCGCTACAGCTATATAACGTTAGCATCAGTTTTCCTGGTTGAAAAGGTGCATATGTGTGTGTGTGTAGTGTAAGATTTAAGGACCTTTAGGGATTACACGTGAGTACCTACATGGGCTAGGTACGTAATAATAGAACAGAGAATAGATTTAGCCATATTAGTTATAAGTGCAATGAAAAGGGCGGTTCTCCTCCTCGATATTATCCCATAACCATTCAATTATAGATGTTCATAACAGACGATGGCATTCCTTCCCGTGGTATGACCTGTGCCTTCAGCACCTTCTTTTGAGATTGGACTCCTGACCTTCATGTGCCCCTCAGGCAGTTACTGAAAATCCCCCTTGCCCTTCAGGCAAGTTGCAACCTGCCTTCAGCACGGTGGAAATGTATCTTTTCTTAGACGAAAAGTACATTCCGTTCCGCCCTATTCGCGTTTCCTTTCATGCTATAGGATCTACGAATTAGGAGGTAATAAGTAGAACAAAGAAAGCAGCATGAAGGTGCATACTTATTCATTAATCCCCATGGACAGGTATGCGCGCTGACGATGCTGAATTACCAGCTGCAAAAATGTGTTGACTGATGAATAAAGAGTGCAAATAAACGAGATAGCTCAAGATCCCAGGACTTATCGAATTAAACCCTCAGTTCCCCCGGACCTTCAAGACAATTTCAAATTATTGCAATGCCTGATGCCCTATCATAAACAACTATAATCTGTCATAAGTGAGCGGGCATGCATTGAAGGAAGGTGGTTAAAATTAACTGAATGGAACTAGATTATTACTACCAGTGACAGTACTATGGTAATTGAAGACGTCAACCCCAGCTATGTGGATTCACCCTAAAGAAACCCGACAAATATATCAATTGCTAAATCATATTACGAGTATTGTTAACCTTGATGTATATTAATATTCCAATGTCGAAGTCCCTGCACCTATAACCCTTTTTTTTTTGCCAAGCGTTCGGCTAACCGCGTTAATCTATTTACTATCACTTCAGATTGTGGTCTCTGCTGATGATCTTGCTTCTCAGTTAGAACTGGATATCATAAAATAAAAGGAAACCGTATGGGAAATAAATATGCGTCGATGACATTGCTCGAGGCGTCATTACATTCGCTACGCTAAGAAGCATCAATCAAGCATGAAAAGGAAAAATATGTATACCTATATAGAGAAAGATCATGGCAATCAAACTTATATTCAGAAGCAATATAGAGTGCTTGGATATTCGATAACAGAAACAGGAAGAGTCAGTTGAAAGAATAAACAAAATATCAGAAACAGCTAAATAAAATAAAGTTTTAACTACCATACGTCATTAATGCCGATGAGAGAAGTGCACAACTTAGTAATTCCTGAGTGAAAGTTCTTTCCTCTCGCGCAAAGTGAGACAAACAAGACTGAAGCTAGATTCACAACAGAGAAAAAATGGTTGTAACATGTCGGCGGTAAATCGTCACGACGAAGTAATGACAAGTCGAGCTATGTAGCATAGGTACTCCTATTATCAAAGTGTTCACATTTCACATAATGGGCGACTGAAATGAAAAAAAAAACAGCGTGAGAACGACAATGGGAAAACTACTGCTTGCAACTTTGCTCGAGCGAAACAGCAGATTAGGAATAGAAGATTAAGGAGGGTAGAAGGAAAACACGAAAAAAGAAAATCTACATTATAAAAAACAAAAATAGTAAGACTTTATGCACAGCTTTCGCAAACCTTAATTAACACCATCCATTTCCACGGCCTACATTCAACTCTCAACTTGTTTCCGCGATGGAAACAGCCGCTCAGATTCGACTTTTATAACACAGTAAAAAAAATACTCTACCTACTGCGGAACTAACGGGACAGTGAAAAAAAAGTAGGAACTAGAAGCTCATGGTACAGTGAGAAGGTATTTATCTAACGTAAATAATTTTCTCAGGGTTGTTCGTATACGACTCGCAAACCCACTCTAAAATTAATTAAAGCTATACAGCGAAAAAAATACTGCTGCAAATACCGAAAGCGAATCCAAATGATGCCATGCCGAAGTAATTCCGCTGTGCACGGTACATTTAACACACTTTACTACACCAAAATGAAACAGAGTTACAACGCAACAGAACCAGAGTTGTAGCTCGGTCTGCTTTA
This sequence comes from Parhyale hawaiensis, assembly GCA_001587735.2. NCBI lineage: Eukaryota > Metazoa > Arthropoda > Malacostraca > Amphipoda > Hyalidae > Parhyale > Parhyale hawaiensis. Next base: position 3,118,780 of record LQNS02015106.1, read on the forward strand.
CTACAGCGAAATTAAATGGAAACTAACACCAAATCTTTCACTCACGGTGGCATTTATATTACATATGACAGAGACTTTACTAACGTTCTTCGTACACACACACGCGCGGCGGCTCCATCTGAATCAATTAATTCTAAATACGACGGCCGAGTCGATTTAGGATACAAACGACCATTTGCGTTATGGATGGCCCTGCAGCTAGTCAGGCGGGCCTGGCAACAGTCACGAGTTTAGATCATTCATGACGTCAGATGCAGGTTTCCTTTCGTCCTTCGCTAAAAGATGCCACATCGATTTTTATAAACGATTTACAACAGTAATAATACCGTAACAATGATAGCGAAAATGAAGTATTTATCACGAACTCTATCATAGCTTGTGTAGATGGTCTAACAGTAAAGAAGGAGATGAATCGCAATGGGCTAAAATCGAAGTACGGCGTCCACGAGAAAATTCTGAAAGGACATTTTCGTTTTTCGTCAAAAGACGCCCAGTAACCAAAGACTCAACTTCCATTAGAGTGCGGCCGCTGAAAGTTCGGTTTCACGTCTAATAACTAGCACGAATTTCTCACGCAGGAATTCAGGCAGTTAGAGATCAGATGAACAAACGGGATATTCGAAAAATGGCTCTTTGTACTGGATATTACCCTACGTCTCAGGTTGTTCACACTACAAAGTCATCAAACTTGAAAAAAAACTTCTATTAGAGAAGCTACTAACTGTATGCAGCATAGTGAAGGATAATAATGACAGCAATAGCACATTTATGATGATAACATTCCAAGCATCATCAAATATTCAATAAAACTCAACCACCATTGCAGCCTCAAATCCGCAAGAAAACGTGCAGATAAACATAATTCGTAAATAAAGGGCAAAATCTTAATTGAGGACGACGTGAGTACCCTGCTACGACGGTGAAAATGTCTTAATTAATATAGGAAGTTGACCCTTCTAGTTCTACAGGTTCAGCTGAAGGCGCCGGGCGAATGGTCCGGCTAGAGTCGACTACCTACTACGCTGGCCTGAAAAAAATATTGCCATCAAAAGTAGGAAAGAAGGAAGCAAAGCAGTAACTTGCGCAAAGACCTTATAACGTCTAGCGCTCTTCATCGACAACACTTCAAATAATGCATCATCGGAAAAAAAACTTTAATTTAGTTGTTTTCGGACCTAAATATTCTCCGATAATAAATGTGCAGATCACACAAAGAACTTACAGGTTAATGTAACCAAATAAATCAGCCCGCCAAATTTTGAAGCACGTGAGAAGAGCTATCTGGTTTAGTCCTCACAAACAGAAGTGTTTGTTTGCACTCTTTGGTAGCGCTGATCGCAGGGGCGTATGGATATGCCAGAAACATTAACCATAGGGATTTCCCTACGCCGATGACAGAAGAATATTAATAATAATGAATCGGCAAGCAGCTTTATAGCGCCAGCAGCTGCTCCACCAATACGGATCGAATTCGGGGACTTTGATAGACGCCTTGATTTATTTGGAGCTGGAAATGCCACTTCGCAATGGTTCAATTTTGACCAAGAATTGAGG
>LQNS02015106.1:3126388-3158376 GCA_001587735.2 Parhyale hawaiensis
ATGGGATCAGCCCAGCTTGCTTCACTCACACAGATTGGCACAAGGCTCTTCAGATAACGAAATGGGAACTCGAAATAAATTTAAAGATTTAGGAGATGGACAAACATGACTCTAAGGAGGCAGGATGTGGATTAGATACGACTGTATTAGCCTACATTGTCTGGTAGCAGTAGACTATGATTTATAAGATCTACTGCTACATCTTCAGACGCATCGTGCGTCGATTTCTATGTAACGCAAGCGCTCCGGCTGTCAAAAATTTTCGATGACGTCACAATTAGCGACAGTGTCACTGGCAATACGAATAAAAAGTTGTTTCATCCGCCAGCTGCAGCTTTTATTATTTAATAAAGAAAGAAAGTGCACTCTATCAATTTCACTTAGACAAATTTATATTTCTTTCCCATTGGAATTGATTATTGATGGCAAAAACTAGTTCCGTAGCGGTGGGTACTCAGGCATTACTACAAAAACAAAGCTTGGCTTGTCGAATTCGCTGAAACATTATCGAGAATTATGTCTAAGAGATATATTGAGTATTCCAAGGCAAAAGACAGAAAAAAGAGCACGCAAAAAAATAATACGTAGATACATCATAAGATTTTAATACATTATATTTATTTATTTATTTAAACATTTATAGATGTATATCGTATCCAGTTCAAGCGAAAAGATATGAATTTGGCTCTAAGCTAAATTTTCTTTCAAGTCGGCTGGACGCAGGGGTCAAAATTTGAAGCTGAATAGCAAAACAACAAAAAAAAAAAAAAACTGCGCGCATTGATCCAAGTCGTAAAGTGTAACGCTACCTTGGCTACGCGAGAGACGAAGGGCATTTATTGCTCACAGTTTCTTTATATAGTACTCGTCTCACAAAATTGATTAGTTCTATATAAAATTGTTATTGTATATTTTATTTAACCTCCGTAGCCGCAACTCAGGCGTTTCAAGAGAGAAACTACTTGTGCGGTAGTCAAATACAACATCTTGGGTAGGCGTGGTGGCCACGTGCGCTACTACGGGCAGGGAAACAAGGCGCAAAGTATAGTAGGAGACACTCAAGTGGTCGGCCCCTCTTGTGTCCTTCCACACGAGAGAGACTAGAGATGTCCCGCGTACCAGGTCGGCTATCTCGATCGACAGCCCACCTCACGGGACAGAAAGAGGAAAGTAGAGAACCTACATAACTTTACAAAACTAACCTCGTCAGCGGGAACTGCGGCAAGCTGCAACATCTGCGGATAAGGCACTCGGGACCCTAGGGTGCGTAGCTCTATATAGCCATGGGCAGCCAACGTGAAGGCTGAAGATATATTGATGTAAATTTTATCCTGGCAGTTTTGACAGGTGGATACAATTGGAAAAATACAGAAACTGACAGACGCACAATACGCAGATTTAATATGATTATTGTTTTAATCAATTTCTCCCACAGACTAAGAAAAACACAGACAGGCAGTTCTTCAGCATTCTTGTAAGAAAACGACTAAGGCATACCCAAACAGGCAGTTCTTCGATCAGTAATCTTGTAAGAAAACGACTAAGGAAGACACAGACAGGCAGTTCTTCAATAACTTTGTAAGATAATCTGTCACTAATGATGACGTCACAGTCGTTATTTTCATGCTTATCACCCACGAGCGCAGCGAAGAGCGGTGATAACGTTTTCATTGACGATTTAAGTTTCTAGTTCTGCTCGGTCCAAAGATTATTCTCATTCTATGAGATTTGTTGTGGCCAAACGCTGATGGCTCACTGAGACACGTGTTAATGATGACGTCACTGGGAGCTCGGGAAAAATCTGAAGTGCACTTAGAAACTGTGCGTCTGTGCATTCACGAGTCTGTGACACAACTGTTTAGCCGAAATCGAATTGAAGCGTTCGCCTAGATTGTGGTTTCATTCAAAGAACAAAGTGAGAAATGCAAAGCATCTTTCATAGAAGACTCAACACCGTAAACCGGAACAGTGAAGAAACGGAACCGCAAATTCTTTTCAGCTACTTTTGGCGACCGGACCTAATAGTATGATAGAATACGTACGTAGCTGCAGGCCACCAGAAATACACCGCACGATGCTTCAAGAGGGAATAGAGAATGGACAAACAGTGTATCCAGTCAAGAGAAAGATGCCCATACACGGGAAATTACCAAATATCAAGTAGAAAAAGAACATGAAGAAAAAAATAAAAAGTAGCAGGTAGGCTTCCACAAGTGAAGAAGGAAAGCCTATCTAAGTTAAGACGACCTGTGGAGTTCATCTGGAGTCAACAGTAGTCCACGCACGCAACTAAAAATCTTCATATTCGCAGTTAGTTATTAAGCAACTGAAGGTAAGTATTCTTCTGTCCCTGCCCCCAAGGTCTTTGGGAGGATTACACGTGCTGCGAATGACGCGCACTCATTCACTCTGGAGAGTGTTAGATGCTGTAAAACGTTTGTGTGACGTACTTACACATAAGAGCGTAGAGTGTACAAAGGTATTTAATACTTAGCAACTCGTCAGTTCATTCGGTACTTCGTGCCCTGGTCTGTTGGGGTTTAGAATTCATTGCATTGCCGGCATCGGCTTTCGGTCGTGTTGGCCTGCAGGCGTTTGAGTCAGCTGTTAATGTTTTTTGTTGGATTTTCTTTAGCAGTATTTAGGGCTTCCCGGTGTTGCAAATGCTTCACTTGCAGTTGTACTCTCTGTCCGTGGCGGCCCGGGCGTAAAGTTTTAATAACAATAGTACACACGAGCAGTATATAGATATGCCGAGTAGAAAGAAAAGCGATAAAGTACGAGTATAGCTATTGAAACTAAAATGCAATTAATCAATGAAATCAAATTTCCTACATCGATCGGCCAAGATCAAAGGTTTAAAAGTGGTGTTTCTCTCTGATCAAGTTCGCTAAAACAGCCTACCATTGAAGCATCAATAATGAGATTCCAAACAGTAATGGAAGATCGAGGATATAACAAAAGCATTCGAAACAGTCGTGGAAAATCAAGGGTAAAATGAGGGATTCCAAATAGTCGTGGAAAATCGAGGGTACAACTGAGGGGTTTCAAGAAGTCACGGAAGATCGAGAGTAGAGCTGCAGGATTCGAAACAGTCTTGGAAAATCTAAGATACAAGAAGAGGGGTGACACGCAATCGTGGAAAATCGAGGGTATAATGAGGGATTCCCAAGTCTTGGAAATTGAAGGTACACCGAAGAGATTGTAACGAGTCATGGAGAAACGAAAATAGCACGAGAGGGACTTTGATCTGCCGTTAAAAAATGCACGGCAATCAGCAATGACACTAATCACAGGCAAAATGCTGATGGTTCAATATGCCAAATAAAACTAGAGCACTCTGAGAGCGCATATCTCCGAAAAGCAAGGCACCGGTAACGAAAAATTCAAATTGGTGGTGAGACCATTATTTTCTTTGTAGCAACACCAAAAGCTAATCAGCTGTGCCCTCTGATGATATTAACACTTTCTGCAGTTTTCTTGAAGAACCGCTCGTAATTTTTTTAGTTATAGCTGCTAACAAACATTATGACAAACACAAGTCAAACATATACACGACCCAACCGATCTACACCAAAATTTAATCATTTATGTCTTTTAACATTACTATCAACTCCTATAAATTTCGTAAAAATCCGTCCATAACTTTTTTGAGTTATGGCATTGACTAAAATGAGGCAGATAAACAAACGGATGTACGGATCTTCACCAAAAGTTAATCATCTGTTCCTGCTATCATACCTAACAATCCCTGTAAATTTCATCCTAATCTGTCCAAGAATTTTTTGAGTTATCTTGATGACAGAGACAGAATAACAGGCAGACAAAACCGACGAGAACATAACCTCCTTGGCGGAGGTGATCACAAGGGCATAGACCGAGCTGGGAGTTTTAAAATTCTAACAGCAAGGTGGTGGTAAAACCAAAAGCTCTTCTATCTACCGTAAAACAAAAAAAAAAATAATTAAGTTTACATGCAACAGCAAAAGCGGCAGTTCGCTAGAAATAGCAATGTTAAAAAAATACACCGTGTATGAAGTACGCTGGTCCTAATGTGGTAATGGATACTCTACTTTGGATGTACCATTTCTCTACAAGGGCTCTTTCTCTCTCTCTCTCTCTCTCTCGTACTGGATTCCTGTAGGAAGAAAACCCTTTGTACAGCAATGTAATACAGCCTGAGGAAGAAAAGGACCCCGCTAACAGCTAAACCAAGTAGTTCGGAGCTGTCGTCGCAAATCGTGCACATATAAAACTGGTTGATTGAAATTAGCAATATAAGCATCATCTCTTTAGTGAAATAATCCACACGTTTCTTCTTTAAGCCAACCGGTTCTCAGCATGCAGGACAAAAGTGAAAAGAGATTTCAACTACCGTACAAAATCGATGGACTCCAAATCGTCGTCGGGTAGAATTGAAGCCAAAACGATCCATGCGCAGGCGGCCGCACGAGTCGGCGACATTCAAAGAGCCCATAACTTTTTGTGCAAATAGATAAACTTCGTCGGCTTCGAATAAATTGCAAGAGGCAGATAATCTCATGAATACGATCTGACGCTAAGAAGATGTGCGATGTCTGTAGAGCTTCCTCTGCTATCAAGCAAATTGGAAATTTCCTCAATGTAAGAGACGCATACCACGACACGCTATACATCAAAATGCGAATGTATCGTTCTTTCCTAAATAACTTTACCACGTGCAGCATCATAAAGTCAAGGACGAAAGTAGAGTTCGAACAATTTTACGCTGTGCAGAGAGCTATTCAAGCTTGGGCTATGACAATCGCCGGATAGTTTGCAGAAACTACAGTAGACCTCGGATAATTCGCCCTCGCCTAATTCGAATATCGGTTAATTCAGACATTTTTTGAATGTTATGAATTAGCATTTCCAAATGTCGAATTATCCGGGGTGTCGATTTGAAACTCCGGTAAACCCCGCTAAATCGAAATAGTGACGATTTAAAAGGGATTGTCGAATTACTCACTGTCGAACTGCTCACTCCCCCATGTCGATTTAAATGGGTGATGATGCACAGCTAGGCTCAGTCTTTTTGCATCAGCAGTGCAATGTGGTTGCCAGCTTGCTAACTCTTGCTGTGTTGTCAGTTGTGTATTTTAGTTCCTATTACGTTGTATATTGTGAGCATTTAATAGATTGTGTGTTTCTAAAGTTTTTTACGTTGCACTTTGTATTAGATTATTAAATAGTTTAAGCCTCCGTCTCCACAGCTGAGGTGATGTAACAGAGGAAAAATAAGGATCATACAGCATGTCGACAGAAATGAGGAACTCAGGCATGAAGGTGTTCTCAAACAGGATCAACGCGCATGGGAGCAGCAAGTCGGGAAGAACAGAAGAAAGTAATATCAGTAAGAGAATAAAATCGGAAGGAAGCACAGTGGGTGCGAAAGACAGACGTCCCGAAGACCTAGCTAATGGCTGACGTAACCTACACAAACCACCTGGGGGCGCTGCTTCTCATAACATAAGACGGGCGAACTAACCTAGCCCCAACGGCCCATCCTACGCCCCCTGAGGGGAGCACGTCGTATTAAATACTGAAATTTTGTAGTGTAGTGTGAATTGAAGATTTTCAGGCCCATACTACACATGTTTTGATGCTTTACATACATTGTGTTAGTCGAATTACCACTTCTGAGCGACGATGTATCGGAAGTGTGTCGAATTACTACCTGCGCGAGTCGATTTAACAGAAACCAGCTCAATTCATAAACCCACATAATTCAAAAAGGTCAATCTCCGAACATGTCGAATTATCTGTACTGTATTAACGAACTGGGCCCTTCTACCGTAGGAGAATGAATTAATTAGTTGTTAACGCCAGCTAAACGAGTAACCCATGCAAAGGCGTGTTCCTACATCGGTAAGCGTATGAACACAGCAAGTCGGAAACATGAAAACGAACAAACCAAAAAATCGCTAGTAGCAACAAGAGAATGGAAGAAACAAAGAGATCGTAAGAAATACGTCCTTGAACTTTAACTGAGAACAAAGTAGCCTAACCTATTGGGGCTTGAAGCTTGAGGTGCAATTCGAGATCCTGCCAATAGAGGCTGGGCCAACCTAACTAACCCAGCCAACCCAATGGCATAAGGCCCATTCTATGCTCCCCGAGGGCAGGTCTTTTATCACTAATCGGCCAGCTGGATCTCGAATTTCACTGACAAGTAGTGCTAGTCCTTCGAAACTAGAAAGTCAATTCAGTTGAATAAGGATTTAAAGCACGTGCGATTGGGTCGCCGAAGTCGATCTAAGCCAAGGCCACTGGACAAGTAGTGCTAGTCCTTCGAAACTAGAAAGTCAATTCAGTTGAATAAGGATTTAAAGCACGTGCGATTGGGTCGCCGAAGTCGATCTAAGCCAAGGCCACTGGACTTAACTGGTCCGGAAATACAGACAAGAACTTTAGCTGCGTAACGTTGAATCGTGTTGCAGGTGCTAGAATCAGCCGGATTCTTTTAAGCCGGCTGAAATCTCTATTTTACGGTGAAAATTTAATTCATGGAAATCTCACAGGTAACTGATTAAGAATCAACGCCTGAAGCTTGAATCAACAAGTTGAAGTCAGGGCACCTGTCAGAATATTCCAACACATCAAGTCTCAGAGGCTTAATTTCGCTGCCCAATCGAACGCGCCCCAAGTCGGGACCGGGCTCGAGTCCCTCTCTCGCAGTAGCGTTAGGATACGCTCGCCGTAGCAATAACTGTTCCTGAAGCATTGACCGTCGTTCGCAAGTGTGGCTGTGTCGTGAAGTATTACTGGGCTAAATAATGACCGAATACAATGACTAATTAGAAACAATAACATGCAAGTCGGTATGATTCTGTGATACAACCGGAATGAAATAACTACTTGAGAAAAAGACAGCCAGCGTTACGCACATGGAGCAAAACATTGCAAATCTGACCTCTAGGCTTCCAATTTATGTCAAAAATTAAGATAAACTCTCCTCTCTGATCAGCATATTAAGCTTGTATTAAGGTAATAACATAAAACTTCAAACCGCGATGCTGGCTTGAGACATAACGGGAATCTATTCCATCCGCTTACAGGGCAATGATGATCTCACTGTCAGACCTAACCGACGCTGTCATCATACCTTTCGATGCACGAGAGGAAAAACATGAAGTGTTGAGGCCAGCAGTAGGGCATATGCACTTTCGGTGTAACGGGGCATTGAAAGGGACGGGAGGTTGGAAGGGGCGTAGAACTGAAAGTGGGTAGAACCCATGCAGAAAACCGGAATTGGACGGAACTAGGTCCGGGTAAAATAAATGGGTGCATTTAGTGGCTCTTCCCCTTACTCCCGGCTTGGCCCGTCTTCTTTAATACAGTACACTATCTTAGACTGTCGTCTTAATGAGGTCTCAAAAATTTTTATTCTTCTAGTAAGTATGGAAAGTATGTACAGCAGCAATGGCCAAACAAGTTTATTTCTAAATTTACTTATGTAGTATCAAGGCTGCAAAAGACAGTTCTGGCGCGTCGAAAAACCAAACTCTGTCATAAAAAGTGACGGAAAAGTTAACTTGACAGCATTCCCGAACTGGGAGATCTGCTCGTGTTGCAGATATACAGTATACTCTGTAGGTTCCAAAGGGTCAAGTGAACGGTAGCAGTGGACAATGATCGGCTAAGCTATGGTGTCAAATAATAGACGGCTCGTATAAGACAACAGTGGGTTGTCTTTTAGGTTAGGTTAGTACCTCGCAGTGGACTTTGAAGGTCAGAAACGCTGACGTTACAACCGGAAGTATCGCAAGGCTTTCTGCCCTGGTAATGGGCGAATCAGAAACCTTCAGGCTACAAGCGCATCTCCCACTGCACGCTGCTATCACCAGTATGCGGCTATCGAAGTCGTATGGAATAAACCATAAAATATGTTTCATTAAACATTTTAGCAATTTTCTATCATGAAGAGAGAGAAATATGAAATAGCTTTGATGTGATCAACAACTCTGTGAAACTCAACAGTTATAGATGTTTCAAGAATGTGCGCCCTGCGCAATTCATCAATGTGAATTAAAGGATAGCTGTGAGTTATATCGTCACTAAGTTGTAACGTATAACGACGGAAAAATTATAAGATCTAACCGACTAGGAAATTTTAGCAGCTAGACTTCATGATGTCTTTATATTGCATTATACAATTATATTTTTTAATGGACTTCGATCCTCGACACAAACACAAAACAAAATTGCGTTATAGAGCTTTCAAAGATATCGATCTATTACCACAATTTTTCTCTTGTCGTGCATATCGATGAAAGATAATGTTAAAGACTGAGTTCAGTCAGCAATAATCATAATGTGAAGTTAAAGAGTTCATTCATCACAAAGAAGCTGCGCGGAAGCTGCGGGTCTACAACTTCCCGGATTGCTTTGCTTTTGGGAAGCTTCATCAAGAAAAGTCAATTTATCTTGGCTTTGACGGGAGAGCTCTGTAAGAAGAAGATCGTTCATCATAATCAGATAGGAGGGTTTTAGTCCAATCGAAGCCATGTTTGAGGAGCTCAGATGGAACTGCCTGCAAGACGCAAATATTTACGACGCGCGCTTGGCTGAGATAAGGCGCTGTAGTGGCAGTCAAGTCAGCAGTTACGATACTTTTGCTTTCAGTACCGTCGTGAAATTGTTTTCCCGTGTGTCTTAATCATAAAAAACTAAACACGTATCACTCTGCGCAGGCGACATCGGATGACATACGCAGTTCCAAGGATGCCGTGTTAAGCGATAACCCCTTGAGTCCAAGCTCGTGAATGTCCTTGCATAGAAGGAATTATTATTATTAACCCTTCACGCCCGGGCCGTAACGGACAGATAGTACAACCCAAATGAAGCAGTTTGCAGCACCGGGAGGCCTGAAACGCTGAAAAAGAAAATCCAACAAAAAACCATTAACTGCTGACCTAAACACCTGCAGGCCAACACGGCCGAAAGCCGATGCCGGCCGGCAATGAATTCCAAACCCCAACAGACCAGGGCATAATGCACAGACTGAACTGACGAGTTCTGCATCTAACACTCTCCAAAGTGAAAGAGTGCACGTCAACAGGAGCACGTGTAAACCTCCTTAAGACCTTGAGGGCTGGGACAGATCAATACAACCAATGTTTTTCATTGTTGTAGACCTTATAAAACATACAGAGTCCAGCAACCTCTCTCCTATGGGACAGATTCACCAAATCATTTTCGGCACACAGCCTCGTGGCTGAACTAACAAGTCGGTCCAGCAGACGCAAGCGACTGTCAGTAGCTGAAGCCCAGACCGGTGAGCAATACTCCAATAAGATGGAACTGGAAAGTGCAGGTATTGACGATGCACACTTTGTTAAAATATGGCACTCATAATCAAACTTTAGGATACCGTTTGCAAGGAAGTAGTACCGTATAGAAGACACATGTATCAGATCAGATGTAGCAAACTGACTATATTAATTCCGCAGGGGGATACAAGCGCTCGGAAAAAAGGAAACTTTATACACGATAACCGCGCATGGGAAGAGCAAAGCCGGAAAAAGAAAGAAATGAAAAGAAAAATGTAAGAAAGGAAGACAGACAACAAGAAAGAAAATAAAGAATAAAAGAAAAAAGAAAGAAAGAATAAAAGAAAGAAAGTGAAAACAAGCAACAAAGAAAGAAGCAATAAACAAAAAAGCAGGAAGAAGCAAGAGAGAAAAATTGAAAAAAGAACGATCAGCAGAAGTAGGAGACATGTAGGATGCATATAGAGGGCACTAAAAAAAAATAGCCTAAAGTTAAGGTAGGCTACGCTATTAGTGTCCTGGGAAGAGGGAGGCTACTCCCGATTACACAAGATGGACAAATCTCACTATAACCTAGTCCTACTGCATGGCTTGTGCCATTCATACAGGTGGTGAGTGAGAGGCAGAGCGCTGCGCTCGTTGCCCGGGGGGGGGGGGTTATAACTAATTTCCTAGCCAGGTAGGTGAGGTGAACGTTTCTTAAACGCATGATCCACTGCGAGCGAAGCAGCCTAATCAACAATAGAAACGGTAGGAGGGTCGCAGTTCGCATCGCATCTGAGTCTTCCGTCCCTGACGTAATAGCTCAGACAATCCTGTGGTTGACTGCAGCCGTGCGCTTTCTTGGTTTAGGGGACAGTATCCGCAGCATGAACCAGTGTATGACGAGTTCCCAGTGTGCGTTGAAGAGACTTTACTTTTACCAATCCTGTCCTAAGAGGATAAAGATTAGGTATAGCAAAGTGGGGTAAAATAACGCATTACCTACATTAGGGGTAGAAAAATGGACGCCCTCTCTTGTTGATTTTTTACTGCACGAAAGAGCATCTATATTTTACCCCTAATGTGGGTAATTCATATTTACCCCACTTTACTATATCCTTTAAATTTTTTTTTTTTTTTCATAATACATTTCGAAACTGAGCGCTTCAAGCGTTCTATAATCTAATCTAATGTTGGATAATCTAATGTTATATTTCAAGATAGTTATAGAATAGCTAAATATTTAAGCATTGCCGTCGTGATACACAGGCGCTGCCTACAACTGTCCACTAATGCTAAAATGCTCTTGGTATTCATGAAAATAAATTACTATTCCTATGGTATAAACTTATAGGAAAAACATAAAAAATATGTTAATCATCAGCGCATCAAACACTGCGAACGTCCGTTCCACGAGTAATGAAACGCAGTTTAGCAAAACGCTTGAAAAATACAGACGCTAGACTCTATATTTATAATAGTCATTGTACTTTTTATAAATTTTTACCCTGAAATTAAAATAACTAAACTGCATGTCGACGTGACTAAAATTTATTTTAAAAAATCTTCTACGAGCCACTGGTAAGGGCACGCAATAACAAAACAATCTCTTGAGAACTCTATTTATTCAGCAATACCTGACGAGTGGCAACAACAATTAATGTATACAGACAATATTAAACTATTTACAATACTGTATCTATAGAAGATAATATAAAGTAGAGCCAATGAGAACGACAAACATTCAGCACGAACATGAAGTCTGAACGTGAGTCTCTCTACAAGTCGGAGCTGCCAGCAAACCTACACCCTTTATTTCAGGAGTCTAGCACATCAGTCTCTTTCATTGGCATTCCACAGTAAATCCGTTCCAAAGAATGGGCCAGCCATAACTTTCGGTCGGAACATTTGGAAGAAAAGAAAGTAGACGTAAGAGTATAGAGAAATTCTTTAGTTTTCAGGTGCAGCGGGAGCTTTCAAAGGAACACTAGTAAAGTGTGTTAAAGAGAACTCCCAATGGCACGGGGCTGTCCACGCGAGAAAGCTATGAGACACGTCTATAGTTTGAGACCAGAGGGGTGTAGGGTCGGCAAACAGGGTGGACGGTGGTAAGCAGACCGACATGTGTAGAGAGTATCGCCCGACACTCAACTTTGGCTACAAACTCTCGGCCCAACTTTACGAGTACGATAAAAAAGATCTTCTCAAACTTATGAGCTCCAAAGCAAAAGGAAAATCCACTGCCCTCGCAATTCATAAAGAAGAAGTGAAACCCAAATTGAGACATCCCAGCTATCAGTCTGTTTTCTTGATGAGGAGTAAAGAGAAGAAGTTAAGCTTAAACTGCGGCATAATTTTATCGCAGGAAGATCAGTTGCTGTTGACGAGGAATAAAAATCGCCCTACATCCTACACTGAATGCGACCTAAAATTTTAAGAGAAATATAAGAGGACGTCGCCAGCTGTGGAGAATCACAGTCCCTCGAAGAAGGAAAAACAAATGTGTAAAACTTTTTGGCCAGGAAAATAAATCCGATCTGTGCTAGCAAAAGTAAATTTGGAATCTTAGTTATACGTAATTGAATTATGAAGCTGCTGCTCCTCGCAAGTCGCTGATGTACAGTCTGACTTTGTATATACTTTCACACTTCGTAACTGATGTGAGGGTCCGGGCACCAATGATTAATGAAACTTCGGGCCCAGGCATCAATCAGTACCGAAACGTTGGGTCCAGGCATTGATTAATAATAAAGCTTCGGGTCCAGGCATCAACGTATGATGAAATTTCGGGTCAGGACACCTGTGAATTATGAAACTCCGGATCAGGGCATCAATGAGTAAAGAAACTTCGGGCCCAGATATCAAGAAAACGAACTTCTCAATATTTCCACAGGTCCCAGATAGCTCATGTAAATTTGGTGCTTATCAGAGACGGACGCAGTTCACAGTTTTAATAGCAAAAAAAAACGAGATTTAAAACCCGCAGGCATCGTTGAAGTTACCCTTATGCCGGGACAGCATTATACAATCACAAGCTCAATTTACGAGCGAGTATTCAGCTCGCACATCGGCCCGATACACAGTCAAAGTTTCTACCTATCCAAAATACCCGTGGAAAGTGCTGAAGTTGAATGAAGTAGATACCTACGATCTGAATGTCCGCTCATCAGTTGAGCGTGCGATTACATCGTGTAGGACAAGCACAAATTACTTGAAAAGCCATCAAAATCAGGCATCACCAACGTGCTGATATTAAACTTGGATGTGCTTACTATTAAAAGAATAATGAAGTTACTGAATAACAAAAAAACGCAACTATCGCTTTGGTAGTTCAGTTATTTACACTCCGCTGTAGCAACCGAAGCTGCCTGGGTAGACGAGAGCGTGGCGCTGTACGCGTGTGTTGGCGCAATGTCTGGTCGACGTTCAGTGCCTCTGTGGCTCTTTGCATTCGTGCTATGCTACGGGCTGTAGGCTTCCGCGAGCATACTAGCTCGCGATAATTTTAGACATGTGTAACATAACACACGCAAAAAAAATATCTTTTAATACAAATGTACCTGTCAGGTATCAAGCACAGCACTATATATACCTTCAGGAGTAAACCTCTTCACGTTAAGCCTCTGTTTCCACGACAACGGCGATCTCACGGGAGAAGAAAGAAGGGACGTCTATAGCATATCGATAGAAACGTGGAATCCATGCACGAGGGTGTTCCTTCACGCACTGTCGTCGTTCACGACTACTGCGCGTTCAAGTAAGCTTTACTGCGAGCGCCACCACTAAAATAAACACTACCTAGGCAAACCTAACCTAGCCTAACCTAACCTACCCTTAACTAACCTACTAACCTTCTAACCTAACCCAACCTAACCTTACCTAACGTTACCAATGCTATACCTAACCTAACCTAACCTAATCAGCGATACAGCGAGCAGCGCGGCGCATAAGCTTGAACGCCGCTCACACGCACACGATCTGCGTACACAAACACGTACACAAATCGGTCGTGAACGACGATAGCGCTTTCGGGTCTACACGCCACCCCTACTCAATGAATCTTATTAGCTAACTCATAACTAGGTCATTCAATAAGGTACGCATGTGCATTCACCAGTTTGTGCGATGTAACATCGTTTCCAACTATTTTTCTTGCCTGCATCACTGACATTCACTCTTGTTTTACTCAAGCCAGTAAATGATAGATAGGTTAGGCTCCTGCTATGCGATTCTGTTTACTATCATTAGTTCTTTATATCATTAACAGAGGTCTGACCGCCGTCCAACAGCAGCAGTTTCACGACTTTAGCTCCTTGGGACAAGCACGAACTTTGTCAGGGAACCCAAGATGAATGGTCTTGATACTGCGACAAGTAGCCGCATCCTGCCAGCCTATTGTTAAGTAATAACTGGACAGTTTTCCTAACGCCTGCTAATGCACTCAAATTCTCATTATTTCATGGGTTTTTAAGCCTAACCCGACGCACAAAAATCAGTTTTCTCGGAGGAATAGCATTATTCAAAACGTAAACATAAGTCGGCACTCGGCGGATTAGGGCTAAATTAGGATTGAAGAAGGCCAGCTATAGGTCGCTCAAATCGCGCACTACAATAATTCTTGTTGAAGTAGAGGTTGGCCTCTGCATTTCCTGAACTACAGATGTATCAAGCGCTACAAAACGTGCGAAGGTAAAATACGGACAGCAGTGCTATTTTCTTTTTTTTTTTTTTTGTCGCGCCGCTCTTTTCTGCGCTTGCCATCAGAAACATAAAGGGGGTCACATCCGCAGTGCGGCAGACGACTCTTCCACTGGGGGGTGAGGGTCCAGTTCACACGCAAGTCTTTTACCCTACCTTCAAACTTCATTCACAGCGGTAGGATACGTCGCTGCGTCTATTTAAACAATAGAAGTGAGAACAGCTGTGTGAAGCCCGCTGCATACAACAGACTTTCGACAGTGTTTTCACATCACAGACTTCGAATGCGTTGCTGCGTTTGTTTAAACAATAGCAAAGTACTCTGCTCCTTAGCTGTTACTTACTTATAATTTGAAGAAACACATAAAAAATTTAGTAGTGGTACTTGCTAAGCAAACCGATATAACAACCAACATTTCATTAGCTTTTTTTCAGACACACAATTTGTCGTTTGCATTCAGCCGCACATTCGAACACTGTGAAGACAAAACATAGACAAAGCGCATAATTCTGCGACTTCTAACTCATCCTAAAATTAAAGAGACATCCGAAATTTGATTAGCAGAACTCGCTGGGTAAACTGATTAGAAGGCTAACATTACTAGCAAATTTTTTTCAGTGTAGACACACATGTTAAGGATGCCTCTGACTTCGCCTCGGTACAAGCAACCCCTTGGGGCCTAATAACACACAATTATGTTGGCAAGAACACGACGAAACATTCAGATGCTGTGAAGTATATGAATGTTTTGTAAAAGACTGCCTGGTAAATCGAGCTGCGATGAAGTTACGCCAGCTTGGCCAGCATCAACAAATTGAAATCGGTCGATAACGTTTAGTTCACTAATTTAAGCGAAGCGTTGCGGGTAAGTAATGCAATGAGTAGGTATTATTTAATTAGAACTTTGGGAAAAATGCCAATGTCAGCAAAATATAAATACTCGTACATATAAACGGTAACTGCATTTCACTACATATGTCAGATTTACAGCAACTCAAGACTTTGATAATAATAATTCCGGGCATAAAGTATTAAATATTGGTATATTATTAATACTGCATGACATTCACATGCTCTTATAGAAAATTATTTATTATTAATACAGTTTTAATAGTGACATGCACGGGCTCCTATAAAAAAGGAACAAACGTTAATAAAATGATTATATTTACATTCACACACTCCAATAGAAAAGGAATAAAATAATGTTAATATAATATTAATATTTACATTCACACGCTCACATAGAAATGTGAAGCGTGCCCCAGCCCATTCCGCATTCTTCCTATCGATCAAGAGGCAGCAGCACATGGCGTCCGAATCGCATAATCGATTTTTGGAAGCCTTCATTTGAAGAGCGTACGTAGGTACGCATCGATATATCGATTTTTCTTTCAGTGTCTGAGCGAGGCGGCAGTTGTACGACGGGTGTTTATGTTGGGCGGGGTGGCCAGCAGCCGCTAACGCTGAGCATACGGTCGGCACGAGTGTTAACCGAGGTTGCCAGTAGTGATAGAGGAGCCAATTATCACTCGGTAAGTCTGGGAATTGGACACAAAGTACAGCACTAAGAAAATGCATGCCATTTAGGTGATTTTTTATACATACAACAATAAGTGGCAATGATGGAAGGGAATAGGATCTTCGAAGGCTAGAGGAAGCTATTATACCAAAAGGAGGATATTGACTATCACGAGAGAGAGTCACAGTTGGTGATTTGATAAAAGGTTCATTATTAATAAAGGCCTCTTACGTATTTACCAAAAGAAGTATCGCGATTATCTAAATATATTACAAGTATAACTAGAGCACTCTGAGAGCGCATACCTCCGCCAAGTGAGCCAACGGTAGCAAAAATTCAAATTGGCTCTGAAGCCATAATTTTCTTTGCCTAAACTCCAAAATCTTATCATTTGTGCCTTTTTATAATAATAACAGCTTATTCAATTTTTTTGAAGATCCGTTCATAACTTTTTGAGTTATACTGTTAACAAACGTTATGACTAATATGAGTCAAACATACAAACGAACCAACCGATCTGCACTAAAATTTGATCATTTATGTCTTTTACCATTACTAAAAACTCCTATAAATTTCACAAAGATCCCTTCATTATTTTTTTAGTAATTGTGCTAACAAGCATAAAATTTAAAACAGTGACAAACGAACGAACAAACGGATCATTACCAAAATTTGCTCATCTACTCTTTGTTATATACCAAACACCTCATGTTAATTTCATCAAAATCCATCCATAACTCTTTGAGTTATGGCATCGAGAAAAATGACGCAGACAGACAAACAAACAAACAAACGGCTGGACATATCTTCACTAAAAGTTAATCATCTGTTCCTCCTAACGTACCTAGCAATCCCTGCAAATTTCATTCAAATCGGTTCATTACTTTTTGAGTTATCTTGGTGACAGACAGACAAAGAGACAGACAGACAAACACGACGAAAACATAACCTCCTTGGCGGAGGTAATAATGAAATTACACACCTATCCTATGTTCGACTTTAAAATTTCCCTTAAACCGTTCTACAATTTTATTACTCCTCTATTAACGAACTTCAGGAACGTAAAGTGCGCCTTTACAAAAGAATGATCTAAAAATGAGGCACTTGTAGCATTTCCAACAATTCCCTTCAAGAGGAATTCTGTAATGCAGGTTTCAGTAAGTAGTATTTTTTACTTGAAACCCTTTTTTGTGCCAATGTAGTAAGCAGGGATCTGCAGCGAATTAATTCAATCTACGGTACCTACTTATTAAAAGAAATATATTTATTCGGGTTTACTTCGACAACGGAGGAGCTACGTAAGACACTTAATTGCTAGGAAATCCTAAACAGTAAACAAAAAAATCCGAACATGAACACTTACATCAACCTTTTATGAGGAAACTGAACTGAATATTGACCGCCAAATAGGAACAGAATATTTATTTCCTAACAACAGCAATTGGCAATCGTCTCCGCTACCCGATGTATATAACTGAAGACATCTTGTGGCACATCTGAAATTTTCAACTGTACCAGTACATATCTCGGTTTGGTTCGTTTAGGCACATAAATTGCACAAAAAACGAAACGGTATTTACAGCCCCTCCGATTATGTTGCTATGGGCACGGCTTATAACGTGCAACACTGTCCAAAAATTGATTAAAATCTCAGTCGCCCGCCGTTGCCGTCTCCAAACCACAGACAATGCCACTGTCAAACTTTCGATTATTTCTCCAAATTTGGAGTTTGCGATGATTCGCAACATAGACGCATATACTTGGGTGAGGGTCAGAAGCAATAACTAATCATCACAGTGACAGAAACCTTCTTTCCTGCCAAGAACCCGAATCGGTTTTCAGTTTGGGTTCTCGGAAGCAACGGCTTTCAAAGGTATCAATTATTGGAAACTGCTCAAACCACGCGCTTGCAATAAGCTCACGACAGCAGACGTTGGGTGAAATAGCGCCTTCATTTCAACCTTTCCGTGCCTAGATTAAAGTTGAATTTTCGTAGGAAGAGCACTGTTTTATGGACTTCATATCTGATGAGTTTTTGCAGGACGGGTGCTATGATTGTAGCATCCACAAAGAGGCACAAGCATGCAGGTGCTAGAAAGGTTCACGGTTAACCTATTACGGCCATAGAAAACTATTTCGTCGAGTTTCCCTCAAAAACAAGCATCACTGTGGACGATAATGCATCAAATGGGCAAAAAATGTAGGTTTACTCCTTCGAAACTGGACAATGATTTCTCATATCCATAAGAGAGGGTATGCTTTGATATCCCGTAATCCAGATGCTGCGAAAGTTCAGGGTCAGCTTTTACGTCAACCAGCCATAAGAAAATATTTTTATAACAGAGAAATAAATGTAATATGCAAATGCAAAATATATCCCTAGAGGCAGAAAAGCCTCACTAAAGCCGATGCCGTAGCCGGAAAATGTTCAAAAATGCATGAACGCAGCAAAGTTGGTAGGGCAGCAGCAAAATTATTAAGCGCAAAACTGTCATGTCAGAACGGCCAGAAAAAAAAACACCATCGTGCATTTTGCAGTAACGCGAAAACATTTCAACCTGTCGTAACTATTAACTCCAGGGAGAGTTGAACAAGTTTAGCTGGTAGCGACGGGATAGAACATTATTTGAAACGCCTGCAGTCACGATATGCACCGCCCAAAAAGACGTGACAAATATTACATCGAGACTCCTCTGTTCTTTTTGGAAGCGATAAGTCAATGTTGTAAACCCTCTGGCTTGTTCTGATGCGCTAAGACTTTTCACAAAGAGAGAGCTAGGAAGGGGGGAGGGGGTAATTTCTTTTTAACAGGGCTTCGCTTCGAGACATATACTGCACTTCCAGAAAAAGATACACATGCTTCCAAAACGTGGAACTGACACAGAAAATCTCCATGATACCCATCATCAACCCCCGTTCGAAAGTCAACAATCTACATAGTATATCAAGGGCAGAATCAGGGAAACAGGTGGATGTCCGACGATGCATGGACTAATTTGAGTTATTAGCCTTTTACCTATAGTGGCTCAAAGGCGCTTTCTTGATAATAGCGCTATGGGTAGTAATCGTGTTCGATAAAGGCTTAACATCTGATACATAAAGGATCTCGTACCTACTGGTGACTTCAGCGACAAGGAGGGGGTAGGAAATGCAAATGGAACGACTCCGAGGTCAAACCTGACGCCCAATGTACTATCCAGCACAATGGTTTTAAGAGGGGTTATCCATGACCTAGCTTTGGGGCACGGCAACCATACGAGGGCGATACGAGACTAACCCCCGGGTACCTGCATTTATGAAATTGTTAGGATCAGGGAAAGTTGTAGTGATAACGAGTCGACTGGGGGTTTTCTGGTTCCCTCGAAGAGCTCAACACACTTTTCGGCCACCCCAGAATAATGCTGTAAATGTCAATGTACTGTACTGTAAATGTTTCTGGGACGGCCGAAAATTCTGCCAGGGACTGTTGAAAACCCCTGACCCCTACATCCCTGTTTGTTTGGTAATGACAGAACTATTCGCACCAGAAATAAGACTTACTTGATATGTTAATGTTGAGGCCTCCCTATCCACAAGCACCTATTATAGAAGGAAAGATATATTAGGGATGTAGTGTATCAGGTATATCAGGGAATCCATGATAGGAGGAACACCGCACATGGGAAGAGGAAGTCGGGAAAGAAGAGGCAGCTCAAAGTCGTTAGTAGAAGTAGGAGCAAGGATAGAAGCCCAGTAGGAAGTATAAGACAGAAAATGACAAAGACATAGCTAAAGAAATTATCGTAAAGAATAAAGATATTATCGTTTCCCAGAGTTTTTGTGTTCCAGTTACAATCCAGAGAATGGCAAAAAGAAGAGACAATCGGCACGTTATAACATGAGGAGCACATGCATGCACGGCAACAGCAAGTCACGAATAAACAATAGAATAAACAAAAAAATCGAGTAATAAAGGAAATAACAAAATTACATATATATCAGTACCGTATAAATTTCATAACTTTCATAGCTTAGCCTCGGGCGCTCAATAACGAGGATGAGCTCTAAGCGTTCCTATTATTCATATTTTGCAATTTGTAGAGTTCCGAATAAGATATGTCTGAGTCTTGTTATTTCTTACACTGAAAAGTTCAAGCTTTCCATTTTCATAACACTGGCAACCTAAAAGGGGAAAAAACCCAAGCACGGGGGTGTTCCCAAACTGGACCAAAGGGCACGGGTACAGCAAATCAGCAAAGATGAGGATCAATAGAACCAACATAACATGCAAAATCTGAAAAAAAAATAAATAACGAAAATGAAAGGATTTTCTCGAGTTTCAAGGTCACAACATTTACCATTTTTCAGGCAACATCACGGCGGCAGACGCCATTACATCATCGACCTTTAATAAGCCACTTTACGACCACATGCAGTTTTGATCATCAATTCTGAAAAACACAAGCAACTGCTAGCCACAAGTCAAAATTCCGCGGACCAATAAACTCATACACCAACATGAAGCTTTGAAGTAGCATGACACACTTATCGTCAAAGCGCATTGCAGTAAATATCCTATGACGGAACGATATTGCAGGTGATACAGCCATGAATAATAATTTAAGGGCGATCAAAACATGTTTACATCGCCACTTGTGAAGGACGCGCGGGTGTGTACAAATGAGATCCGATGCAGAGTCTCGGAGCAAAGGGTTCACCTCCCCATCGAGGGGATGACACATGATCGAGCGACTCGTATGACAGGAAATGCTTCGGTGAAGAAGAAGCACAGGAACTTCAGCAAAAAAATGCAACGATCGAGAAGGATACTGTAGCACAAACTGATACGACGATCACACCCGCTGACTACACGCAAGGGAGGAAGTTGGTAGAAGAATAATGATTGAGAAACACGAATCTAAGATCTAACAGGAATTTCTACTGCTACGAATTAGCTTGACAGAAAAGCAGTAAATACGTTCTTGTCATGATAGTAAAGTCCAGATGTTGCGCCTTTTTTCTATTAGCAAAGGAGAGATTTTATTAGATAAATATTTAGTATGATATTAAAAAACTGGAAGCACATATTCAATCAGAAACGGAATGCCTTTACACAAGGAAATACATTTACTGAAATTTGAAACAACAATTAGGCCTTTCTCTCAAGAATTAATTTGCCTCTCTTCTAGGAATAATAATAAATTAAGAGTACTATCTATGCTACGACATGATACAACGGCTCAAACTTCTTTTCATAAGAGCAAGGCCGTCATATGGCACAAAGGAGACACCTGTGATGGCGTCAAAACTGTTGTGACTGAAGATTTCCGTACTGACGAAAAAAAAAAAATAACTGGGATGCTAATCTTCTTACTTCGTGGTTAACGTAATGAAAACTCTGCGTATGAGACGAGACACCCTGTAGAACCTCACGTACGTCTGATATCGAAGTCTGTAGCCATTTTTAGTTCCTTAACCCTTAGGCACTCGTTAGTCCTAATGTTATCAACTCGAATAACGCTGTCATAACGAAGCTCTGCTAGCTCACTCGCTAGAACGGCAAGTTTCCCGTAGGTTTATAACGGGACAAAGAACTCTCGTAATAAAATAACACACCTTGGTAAGGATACGGTTAGCTAGGATTACAAAAATATACATGTAAATTTTTTGCACAGGTCCATAGGTCTAAAAAACTAATTATTTCTAGTTACCAAAAGAACATTAGCCCATTAACTGCAAATGACGGAAATATCCGTTCCCAAACGGTTTGCAAGATAAGCATGGCACAGTTAATGGATTGTATATAAGCTTAACTTTTAGTAAATTATATATACATCAGATGAGTTACCGCATGCACTTAGCTTCATGGTATTATTCTATCGAACTAGGTATACGTATTTCGATGCATGAACCGAATGCGCCCAAACTCTACTGAATATTTCAAGAAAGTTCTTGAATAAGGGCATTCATCAAATACACGCTGCACTTCATCGACTAACCCTTCAAATTTATTTCGATAAAATAAGTTATTATCGAGTGATAGTTATAGATATAGTGAACAGTTTAAGCCTCCGTTTCCACCACAATGGCGATCTCACAAAGAAAGAAGGGACATACGGTATATGATATGTAGTAGTAGGAGTGGTAGTAGTACAAAATTTTACTAGCGCATCAGGGACACAATATCTATATCGCGCCGAACTATTCATGTTGTTTAACACAGGCTCGTGCGCCACTTGGACGCGTTAAGTCTCGTTCTAAATGATCAATGATTTTGTCTCGGCTTTTCTGCTGGTAGGTCTCAGATGGTCAGTGCGCTACTGGCAGGAAAAAGGCGCAAGTTGAGCATCTCTAACCCCCGTGCACGGCTGAACGCTTTCGCTCAGCTACGCCGCACAAGGGAAGGAAACGAAATACATGAAAATAAAAGTCTTACGGGAATAGGTCGGCCACCTCGATCAGCAGCCCACCTCCCGAAACAGAAAGGGAAGTATTGACAGCCTACCTAACTTTACAAAACTAACTTCTCAGCAGGAATTGCGGCAAGTTGCAACATATCCTGCGGAAAAGGCACTAGGGACCCTTGGGCGTGTGAGGCCCAAATATATTGTGGCCGTATAGGATATGTAGATAGAAATAAGAAACCCATGCGCTAGCGTGTTCCGAAGAAATATCAACGACAGTGAGAACAGGAAGTCGGAAATGAAGAGGAAGAACAGCATAGAACACTATCAGATTGAGTGTAAGTGGAAAGACGCAGAGTAAACGCAAAGAAAAGACGTCCCGAAGGCCAAGCGAAGGTTAAAAGGTACCGGTAAGCTACAGGGTTTCCTGGGGTAGCTTCTATAGGATGGATGAACCTAAATAGCCTAACCCTATGGCTTGATTCATCCCCCTGAGGAGATCCAATGATAGCTTATTTCACAGCCGATCAAATGTAAATCGTCCAGGACAGCATATAAATTAAGGGTACCTACGCGGTCACGGCAGGTTTGGAAGATTGGGAAAAAAATTATACAAGAGCAAAAGTTAAAATTCATAGTTAGTTATTAGTTACTCTGCTCGTGATGATGTAGGTAGTGCAATCACATAATTTCGCATTTTCGTTCATTTTAAACTCTTCGAAAGCATTACGTAACCCTAATCAACATAGCTGGAGTTTCTCCGACCAGCCTATACCCATCCTACGTGATTAAAATATATACATTTAATAAAAGTCTACGAACACCAGAAAACTCCATGGTAATTCTTTCATTACCGCACGCCGTCACTTTTTCTGGACATTATTACCTCCGCCAAGGAGGTTATAATTTCGTCGGCTTTGTCTGTCTGTCACCAAGATAACTCATAAAGTTAGCAATCTAATTAATCACTTTATTACTTTAAAATTAACTTGAAATATATGTATAAATATTTTTCCAAATAAATATCTACTTAAAACATAAATATTGATCAACATGAGCTCCAATGCTTTTGGGACAATGGCTCACACTAATAGAGTTATGTTTAACACGGATTAGTGCAGTCTATAATATGATGAGAATAAGAAATTCTAGAGAGAAAGCCGAGCTTCAGTTAGTAAGGGATTAAAATATAACGAGCAAGAGTCCAGCGACAACACTGATTCATTTTGCTGGAACATGTCAAGGGAACAGAGGGAAGACTGTCAGGAGGCCGGAGATTATGGATCGATCCCCCGCGGACGTAGGATGAAACCTTAGCAGTAGCTGCCTGGACCTCAGGGACGACCGCAGGCTTTCCGCATCCGGAACCGTCAAGTCTTGCTTGCTTGCTTGTGTTGTTCAGGGCCTTGACTTTGAGAGAAAGAAATGCAAGGCGCAAATTACATGAGTGGGTCAAGGCTACTTCAACTATCAGGAATCTCATCACCTTTTGATTGTGTTAGGATGACCTGTGACTTTCAGGGAAGCAAATGCACGTCAATTAATGATGAGGTGGGTCACGACAACCGCATGCATCTGTAATACATGATCATGTCTTGGTTGTGTTAGCTTGACCCCGCTGACTTTGAAGAAGAAAAGAATGCGTATCAATAGTATAGGCGGTTCATGTCTTGGTTGCGATGTCTAGACCCTTGACATTTAGTGAAGCTGTGCAGGGCTGTATAATATAGTTGGGTGGGTCACACCTGCCTCCAGCACCCACGATACGATCACTAAATTATCAAGTTAATGACTTGAAGAGCAAAGCAGGTAACTTGTAAATTATGAGTCATACACTATCAGTGTTGTCGGAATCAGCTACTATAGTGTTATGATCGCTGTATTCGCACATGTCTTAACGGGGACGACGTTCCCCTTGGGGCATCAGTTTGGGATTACCCGGAGGTTCAAAACGACTTCAGAGAATTAATGCTACAATATATTTTTCATTATTTACAACGGTATCTCGGTTTTCGAATGACTCGCCTCTCTATTAAATTGATGTATAAATATTGTTTTGCAGGCTTAAATGAGCTTCATTTTTACTAAAATTGCTTCACAATGAGTTACTTTTTGGAGTCTGTAACGAATTAATCTAATTGACGTTATTTCTTAGGGGCAAAACTTAATTAAACTTTCCAGAAACCGGGATGGATTACGTTCCAGAATCGAAGTCTCAAAATACTTTGAAATTATCCACACGAGTTACTATAACGGTGAGTGGCAACACTGACCATCGGTGCGGTACCTACCCTACAATCGCACAGAAAACACCTTAATCGCAGCCCTACGGCCACATCATAGGCATTTATCAGATGACTACTGGGCGGAATCTGAATTTATATTGGATAATCGTCTAAATATTTCCGATTGGGAACCGGACATACACTCAAACCATTCTCCGAATTGACACCCTTCCACTGCCAAATTTTGGACGAATTTTTATGGTTGAAACAGCTGCAACCCATTTATGGAATGAAATTTTACATTTGAAAAAAGCTATATCTCATTCTTGGGATGAAACTTCAAGCTCTCAGTAAGGTAAAATAAAGCTAGAAGTGCCGAAACTCGCCAGCCTCCAATTTCTGCCCCACCATTATAAGCTATGGATGACCCAGTGGCTATAACAAAACAATATGAACTTACAGTCCATGCAAAATTCTTTAAACTTAGCTACCTAGTATCAAGGGGGCTAGCTCAACAAAGAGAGAGCTTGAGGAGGAAGGCTTGATCCCTCCATGACTGGAGGGATAAATTTTTAAGCGCAGTAAACCAGTAAATTTGACTGGAAACAGCAATGCAACAAACAAATATAATACCAGGCTTTGTTAGTTTGCTACAAGGGTTCTCTATCCCGTTGCATTCCTAAGGGGAAAAGAGCCTTTGTTGTGAGGCGGCAGAGTAAATGGTAAAATGGAATTCAATCGAGGATGGAAATCAGAGTTTGAAACGCAGAGAAATACAAAAGAGGGTGACTTAGTAATATTTGTAAATAGATGATATTTTAGATCGGTGATACCTGAAATAGATGATATATTTTCAATTATTTCCGCCAGAATTAACGACATGTAGCAAGTAGCGCCTTCGGCACAAGGCAGATTTTGACTACTTCTCTTTTACTTTGGAGAGCCAAGTGTCATCTATTTCTGGCTTCAAAAAAATGCAAAGCCTGCGACAACACCTCATACATATACACTTTTCTGCGTCTGTTGTTATGTTTAGAGTTTCTAATAAAACACAATTGTTCTAAAAATATTCCAAACATTTACTACAATATTATAGTTAGCCATCACGTCAGCTGGTGTCGAAGGTGCCTCTGGTAAAGCTTATGTTTTTACGACATCTCGTCAAACTTGGAGTAGAATAAAATTCAGATAGCTTAGCTCTTTTTTGTTTCTGAATGATATCTACAGTTCCAAAGACTGTCTTGTAAGCTCGCCTTAAAATTGAGCCCCCCACCTAAGGCGTCGAATACCACACACAGCAAATAAAAGCCGGGAAAATTTCATGAACAGTTTGCACTTCCTCCCTTTCCGAAGGCTGAAAAATCTTCATTTCTTTCCTCATGAATAAGAGACAAGTACAAGAGCATCAACGCCTCCATTGCACAGAGACGAGATGGAGCGTCTGCATTTAAGATGTGCATAAGAAGCACATAAGAGAAGACGAAGATAGAGAGCACGTAAGGGGAGCCTGCAGCAATGGCAATTTCAGGCATCTGAGCCCCAGTGATGAGATTAGGGCAGTAAAACAATGCCAGGAAAGAATGGCGCTTACCAACGACTCATCGCCACTTGCAGACAAAGAACGAAAGGGCTGGGTATTTCACCACATAAATTTTGACAGGGGCTGCGCCGTAAGACTCGGCAGCCTCTAAAGGGGAAAGAGGAAGGAAAAATCGGATGAGGAAACCGAAAAAGGGACGATTTAGGAACTTAATTTTTGAGGAACTTGGTGAAAATTTGAGCGTCTTTGAAAAATTTTCACTGAGAGCCTTAACTTCTAAGTAGAATTGCAGGAAAACAATGAACTATCAAAAACTCTTAATTTCAACGTTGTAAAGTGGTAGTAATAAATTTATAACACAGGTTTCTCAACGTTCCAAAAATTGATTTTAGATCCATTAAATTTTCATAAAAATAGATTATTTTAGAATCTGGGCTTATTACTAAGTTTACAGGAACTAACATTTCTTGTAGGTTTTAAACTGTACGGTACAAGTTACAAAACTGTAAACTTTCGCGGTGGAAAGAAGCTGAAGACACTCGAAAAGAAAAATATAATTTATGAACAATTCAGTTAAGAGTAGGCTAAAAAGAAAACTACAGTATTTCAATATTTAGAGACGTCGTCCTAAATAAATCAAAGTTTGAATATATGTATAACGTAACGTTTCAGCAATGCTTTCGTTAAATTAGGTAGGGTTTCAAGGGGTATAAATTTTCCCAAAATGTTTTATTGCATTCCATCATTGAAAGCTCATCGTCAAACAGTTTCCACATTGAAGAACATGCATTAAAAAAAAGAGGATTCCCCATACACAGAATTTCAATGGGATTCAGCTCCGGGGACTTAGCTAGTCAATCAAAAAAATTCATATTGAGGGAGGAAAACGCCTTCTTCGGATACTCAGCAGTATCTACACTGTACTGTGACACGTACTGCAGCATTATCCTTTTAAAAAATGACTTTATTTTGTTCATGACAGTGAAGAAATGAAAAAAAGTCTGTTTTTTAAAACTTAAGTGTACTTTTCACAAAATTCTGTCCGATCATTTTAACTAACTTGGCCTTTCCATATTGGAAAACGCTCCCCATCTCATAAGCGACCCTCCACCAAATGGTCACTTAGAAAACATCTGTTTATCTTTTCCCAAATCATGCTAATATCACTGACAAGCTTCCGGACCATCAAAATTAAATCATTCATTTGAAAATACCACATAGGGTAAACGCACCTCAAGCTACCACCCACCCCCCCTCAATTCCGTGCCCCTCCTACCAACATATATGATGACATTTCATCTGTACTTAAAGTGTTCGATCGTGTTTAATAACTTAGTTAACAGTTTGACTGACTAGTACGTTTAAACAAATTGGTTCACTATCGGCAATTTGTGTAATTAGTGAGGGTTCGTCAGTGGACGCACTGTAACGGCATTTGGGCTCCTTACCCTACCACCATTATTACCATTCCAGGTGGCGTTTTCCTTCACCCATTCCATTCGGGAACTCTTATGTTTCCCCATGAGCGCTGAGGCTGACTTTCTTTTCTGGTACAGGAAATTCTTGGAAACATATAATACTTGAACTCTTCTTGCTCTAATAATGATGTCAGATGAGGTCTGAACATTTCTTGAACTCGTTTGACCTTTCGCAGCCTCTCTAAGCGATCTGCGAAGGGCCGTTGGGGATAGTTTGAGAGGATCACCTTTAATAATCTCGAGGATTTTTGCAAAAACTTACCCACACATTGTCTCCATCTACTAATCTTCTAGGAATCAATACTTTTTTTAAAACTATACTTTTAATGCAAGGATATTTCCCTTTTCCTGTTCCGAAAGTGGGAACTTTCCTTACTCATGGTGAAAAGCTTAGTAAGCTTAAAATTTGTCATCTCAGGTGAAGTTTTAGTACTTGCAGGTTTGTTTATAAAACCGTATCTTACAAAGTACACTAAGGCAACAAGTCTAATATTAAATAAAAGTCAACAAAATTAAAATTTAACGTTTCGGGATACAAATCTCATCATCAGAAAGAACCTATAGACTAATAACCTGTCAATATTTGCAGTTGGCTGTACGGATGGTTCAGAGCAATAATTATTGAGTTGTTCCTAGCTTTGAGGTAGTGGTTCGAGAGCACACTGCGTCTCCCGCAGTAAGTCGCGTAAGAGAGCGCAGTGTATGGGGTCGTTCTGGAGTATGGCCAACAAACTGTAATCCATCGATCACACTCTAGAACAACAACTGCGGGAGACGCAGTGTACTCTCGAATCACAACCTCACAGCTCGGAACAATTCAATAATTACTGCTCTGAACCATCCGTACAGCCAACTGCAAAATATTGACAGGTTATTAGTTTATAGGTTCTTTCTGAAGATGGTATTCGTATCCCCAATCGTTATATTTTAATTTTGTCGACTGTTATTTACCCTTATCTTCATATGCTTATTTAGTAATTTGGAAATAAATTTCTACTTCTCAGTGTCCTAAGATTATTAAAATTAATTTTTTTGCAAACGGGTAACTTGAAACCTACAGGAATATTAATACCGTACTTGTTAAATCAATATTTAACCACCTACAGCAATCTACATTCCATTAAAATTTAAATTATCTAGCATCAGTATTAAAAACTATCAAAATCTTTGTAAGTGTTCTAAACTTATTTCCACCTCTTTCGCTGCCAAAGAGGGTTACTGTTAAGGCAAATACAACAACGCAGTAGTGGATAATCTCAAACTGAATAACGAATTGAAATAAGTGACAAGCCGAAGACCCCTTTTCCTAGGTTTGACACTATTATAGTTCTCGCCAATGCCAACAACTTCACGGGGAGCTTCTGCACAACGAAAGTAGTGCAGTATGTCGCGTCCTCTCTGCTCCGGTGCCTACTGTGTCTGTGTCAAAGTAGGGTAGTTAACTGGGAGATGTTTCAGTGGCATTCTCAGAATTTGATTTGCAATATAGACGTTTTTATCTACTTGGAGAGCAGTTAACAGTCGTGAAACTATTTTGAGTTATTGCATTGCGTCGTTGATTTACCGCAGAGCGGCTGGAGAGCTGCACTCGTTTCTGCACTCGCTTCCTAACCAGGGAGGTGGCACGCAACAGATCGGGATTCCAGGGTCAGTGTTTCTGATAATTGCATTCCAGGGGAAGGGTACTGACCAAAGGAAGAACATAGGCGGTCGGGGGGTCACAGAAGTCAAATTCGTCTTCCAGGTATGATGCCAGAGCTCTGTCGCTCCGTGATTGACCGCAGCCATGCAGTACTCTGGGCTCCAGCGGGTACTCATGTGCAGCATGAACTGGTGCACATGGGTTTCCTAGTCGCCCGGCGTCTGGTCAAGGCGAGTCTGCCTTGTATCTTTATCTCTGGCAGAATTAACCACGAAATCGGATTGAGATCAAAAATCATATTCTATCGACTAATACATGCATAAGTCGAAGGCACTTGAAGATCATCTCCAACCGGATTATGATTCATGTGGCATATCGAAGACGCCTTAAATAGGGGTAGAACTGCTGCAACTCGCAAGCTGTCTAGTTTCCGGTAGTTCCAATCTAAGAAAAATTGTTTAAACTGGTCTATTAGCAAGAGGGAATTTGCTCACCAAAAAGAGGGAGGTGGAAGGGCTTTACGTACCGCACTGGAGGGATAAATTTACAAGCGCAATAAAGAAGCAAATTTCACCGCATATAGCAATGCAAGAACGAACTGGCACCAGCGATAAGCCGTAAACATCTGACAACAAATTAATGCAACAGCTTTTGATATATTTCAATAGAATCACAGCTGTGGACAAACACCAATGCCCTATGACCGCTTATCGGCCCTAAAATAATAAGAGAGAAGGTATCCTCCGACGCGCCGCAGCCACCATGCAAGTCAATATCCCAACGCTCTTCTTTGCCAACAAATCTAACTTTATGTTCCGCACTTGCATCGAGCATTTTTCCAAATGACGCTGCTTTTTCTCAAGTTAGTGCACTTGCAGAGCCGCGGCAGAGTGAAAAATACTCCCAACTTCGCTGCAATTGGTAGCCAACTTCGGGGTTTGTTCTCAAAATTGTCGCAAGTATTTTAGCAGAGTAAATGTGCGGAGTTGCGATGCCACCACATTCTGCATCATCGCCCAGGAGTCTGGTACCGAGAACTGATGGGAGTAGGGACAGATTCAAACTGCAAGATCTATACCGGTGGTGGCCAAAGTGGGCGATAAACCACCGGGAAGGAGAGAAAAAGTCACGATGAGATGAGGCACGATGCGAGTGAAAGGGTTGGCATTGCGAAAGTAGTCACTCACTGGCACGTGTGTATGATTAAAAAATAATTGAATACGTAAACATATTCATATTCTTCCGGACAGGAAGACAACAGTGCGCCCCGGCATGGAAAAGTCTGGGAATGTAATGAGAGTCGCCTTGACCACACGCCACAACGAGGAAACCCACATATTCTAGTTCACTGTCCAGATAAATGCCTGCTGGAGCCAATCGATCAAGATGGTCACAGCCAGAGCGCCAAAACACACGACTCAAATGATAACTGCGACCGTCCATACTGCTGGTTAGTTCAGTGACTTTGTAGTAAACCATGAATGATGAAAACATTTGCACTGCAATGCTGAACATAAAGAATTCGCTCACCTGACTGTGAATCGAACATCTAACCTCGACACAACACTACTCTGCCACAGTGAGTGGCACTATTCAAAATGTGGCAAGCGATAGCCCAGTGGCGACATCTGACTACGAAACTCAGATTTTCTACGGAACCACAGGTTCTAGCTAAATGATGGAAACTTTTGGAGGGGAGATAGCGAGCACAAATAGCAAGAATGTTTTTGTGCCTGCAAATAAGGCAAGAAAAATTTTGTCCCTGCGAAACTAACAGGTAAAATATAGCAACTGCGACAATAGCAATAAAAGTCTATGACTGCGAAACTAGCACGCAAAAGTAAATTTGGAAATAGCCAAAAAAATGCGTTTCTCCAAATAGGGCAAAAATATTTTGTGGTCGTAATGCGCCATGCCATACAAATGAAACGTGTTTTTTTTCTGTCACTATTGCGAGTAAATATTCATCCAAGAGGAAACATAGTCATGAGTTAAAATGATTCGTATGAGCGGACTGCTGATACAAGGGTAATAGCAATAGGTACTAAAGTCGTGAGGGTAAACGAAAATGCGAAAGTCTAAAGTAATGTGAAGCTAAATGAAGGTAAGAGGAAAACGAAGCCTATTGAAGAGACAAGCACGTTAGGAAAAGTAGAGATTCGAAGGAATCTGAAGAGATCGAGGAATTCAGAGATACGATGGCAACTGAAAGTACAACGGGAATCTGAGGTGTAAAAGTAAGCATTCGAGAAATACGACTTACGAAAAAAATACAAGGGGATATAACGATGCGCGAGCAAACAATACGAGAGAAATAATATAAAAAACGAAAAATTCGCATACGCAAAAAAATATGTAAAATAAAACACCGACAAAATAGAAAACGAAGACAAAGTAAAATTGCAAGAGAAACGTAAAATAAAGAATGGAAGCGAAACCGCGGATACAAGAGAATATATCCGTTTAAGGGCAATCAAAAATAAGAGGATAGTGCAACTAAAAATGAGAGTGTAAAAGAGTTGCAAGGGAAAATGAAAATAATATAACAAGCAAAAATGCAATGCTAAAGATGGACACGACGAAACCTAACGATACCATGGCAACAATAGATACGAGGGAAATAAAAGATACCAGGGGAACAAACGGTAAGAAGAAAAGCTAAACTACACATACAGGGAAGTAAATGACATAAGGAATCCAAAAGATACGAGGAAAGAAAAGAAACAAAGGAAAGAAAGGACACAAGGAAAAGAAAAAACACGAAGGAAAGAAGGGACACGACGAAAATAGAGCACACGAGTGGCACATTGAGAAGGAAAAGAAATACATGAGGAAAAACAAATATAAGAGGGAAGGTGAATAAACGAGGAAATACAAGTGCGTGAGGGAAACCAAACATATGATGGGACAGCAATATATGAAGAAAAACACATGTGTGAAGGAAAATAAGTCAATGAAAAACATGACAGAAATCAAATAGACAAGGAAATCAATATACGAGGAGAAATAATGATAATGTTTTTTCCCGTTTGCGTTTTATCAATGCTCTACGCAATCACCACAAATTTAAACATTTTGCACCCGCTTAAATCACACTATAACAGTTAACATTTTGCAGAACTGCTTAAACAGCTATGCAAAACGCTCAAACTGTTAACTGTTCATGAAAAACTTGTGTTAACCAATTAAAGAGCTTGGTATCACATCAGTACTTCAATAAAGAGATC
>LQNS02015106.1:3192674-3205778 GCA_001587735.2 Parhyale hawaiensis
AGAGCAAGTTAGCGTGTCAGAGTCCCGAGGGTAATTGCAATATTCATCGAATGATCCGAGGGCCGAGTGCATGTACGGTCAGCAGCACACCAAGCGATGCAGCAGCCAACCTGTCGATGCTGGTCGACAAAAACGCGAGTGAGGGGGCGGTGGGCGGCGGCGAACTCGACAGAAGCGGGAGTGGTGGGACTTGTACAAAAACACCAACTCGGCTGTACTGACAAGCGAGCGCGGTAACATCTCGCTGAAAGAAAAGCCGGAGGTTTGCGAAGGCGGGAAAGGAGATAAGTGAAATGAAAACAAGCTTTGTATTATGAGTTACATATTCTAGAGCTGTGACATGTACTTTTAATATTTCAACTGGAATCCAGTTACAAGTGAGAGCGGTAATATTCCGCGGAAAGAAATGCCAGAGGTTTAGGCAGTCAGGAAAGGAGTTAAATGAAATTAAAAGGAACTTTGTATTAGGTTTTAAAAATTCTCCAATTATAACATGTAGTTTTAGTGCTACAACTCTGCAGTACTGAGAAGCTAGAGCGGTATATCGGGTAGCTCACGAAAAGAAAAAAAAAAAGCTTGTGCAGTAAGGCAACAAATTTTTAACGCGAATAAATATAACGCTGAGTGAGATTTTGCAGCTTCTACACATGTATAGAGTGTGATTTTAATACTCCAAGTCTGCACCGAAAAGCGATTAGATGACATCTTACAAAAAAAGTCAAGAGGCTAGTTCGAAATAGGAAATCCTAGTCATATATCTTACTTCTTTCATGCACGCCTTGTTCAAGATTCAAAAATTTTTAGTTCCAGATGATCGATATATTTTATACTCGTGTATCAGAAGTATATAATCGGATACTTAGAGCTAAAACTTTTGAAGCTAATTACAAAAACCTGTATAAAACGAGGACTTCCTAACCTATTTCCTAACGTTAATTTTTTTGCGTGCATCCCCTGGAGAAGTCAGAGCTCTTCACAAACCACGAACTTTCTTCCAGACACCATTTGAGACTCAGTAAAAGATCAAGTTCGTCTAGTACCTAATACTGTAATGATAACGCCAGATTATTACTTCAACAAAAATTATTCGGGCCTTAACTTTCAGTTTTGAGCGTCATGGGAACATCCTGGGATAGACGGACTTACGCACAAGCTTGGAACCTCAATGCTTGCACTCAATAGCCTGTCGAAAAGTTTGCCAATACCTTGGTTAACTTCCCTAGACACAACTGGGGTGTCTCAAGAGAAGACAAGGAAAAATAACGTGTAGAAGGTCAACAGAAACGTGGCACTTACGCATGAGGGTAATTCCACGCACGGTAAACGCATGGAAGCAGCAAGACGGGAAAATATAGGAAGAGCAGAAGAACATAACCAATGGCAGCAGTATGAAAACGCAAGGAAGCAAAGTGGGCTCGAAAACATACGTTCGTAATGCCTAGCTAAGACAAAAGCAACCTCCGGGGACCTCCTATAGAGGAGCTATACTTCTTAAAACATAGGATCGGATGTCGATGAAATGAAGATAGGTACCTATTACGCCAGTGAAAGTTAACACTGAGCATGAATTATTATCATCGCATGGTGTACATTGACAACCAGTTTAAAGTTAAGGTGTATACTTAATGTTCCCACATCTCAAACTTTGCTGCACTCTCCTCTCCAGCCAGCGCAACAACATTTCAGAAAATAAAAAAACAAGCCTGAGAACAAATTCAAAGACATATCCCATTCCCGAAAGGCTGTTTCCAATCACCGCATCTCTCACAGCAAACTTGGATTTCTCAAAAAGACGGCAAGTTTGGTTCCATTTCTTTGTAGTCTACCGAGCGCTAAACCTGTTCATCCGATTTACCCAAACTTTTTCCCGGCTTGCCCATGTCTTTTCTTCAGAAGATATCGCAAAGCGCATTTCATGATCAATCGCTGTTTGTCCCCCAGAAGGAAAAAAGAGGAAACATTAAAAAATCAATTACACGATTTGCAACTTGGAAGTTGCTGACGAAGCAAAAATTTCTTGGATTACGAAGTGCAATGCATAAAGCGTCCTGGGTACTTTCATTCTTTGTGGCAAAAGCTGTAGAATCGTTTGACATTGGAATAAACAAGATGGATCTGATTACACTGAAGTGGTAAAAATGTTCTTTCGGTTTTTTACTATTTCAAACTGCGAGTGTACATATACCTAAAATTTCAATCTTTTCGTATCTCATCAGCAATGTTCAGACACTCGACACGTCTAGGAAAAAGCGAATCGAAATTACGGTCTCACTTTGGCGTCAGGAACATACAAAGTCTATAACCAACCTGGAGCATTAGTTAAAGTTTCCCTAAACAAACACAACTAAGTCTAAGACCTATCTATGTGTACTAAAAGTTAACAAAGAAGAAACATACACTGGGTGAAAAAGAACTGGAGCGACAGTCGTAACAAAGCACTGTTATTAGACACTAAGTTTGGATAAATTACCGAGTCTTCAACAGGCAAATTTTATTGCTTTACTAAAGTACTTCGTAGTTTTGCTTCATTTCGCATGACGCGCTGCTACCACCCTTAACATTAGCGTAACAATTAAAAAGTTTCAGGTTGAGTTAGATGGCAGTGTTCATAGAGAGTTCCCTGTGGGCACAAATGTACGCGTATGTGATTCACCAAGTTCGAAACGAATACACGTTCATGGATCTCGTTCGAATTAAGGCCCCCAGTGTACTCAAGGTAGCGACTAGGAAGTTCTTTGACTGGCAGTTGATCCTGTTTCACTAGGTACTACCTACAGCGTTGGACGAGATAAAAAGAAACACGTGGAGGGCGAATGAAAATTTTAGAGAACCGTAGCAAAATGATGAAATACAGGATTTCGAAGTTCTCATTAGGCTATAGGTCCTCCTTTTATGCACTAGCTATTTCATTTAGGGGAAAACTTTTTCAATTACGGGTGTTAAGTATATGTGAAGCAAGAGTACATAGGGCCGAGGTATTACGTCGACTAGGCACTGGAATGAAAAATTTTAACATAGGTAACCTGTTAGCGGACAATTAATTACAAGGAAGCCTGACTTGACCTGGCGGACGGGATTATTGCCATAAATCTCTGAAATTCTAGAGTTCACGTTTGAACTTGCTTAGCTCAATTATTTTTAAAATTTGAATACTAGTTGGTTGTTGGCGGTCTAATAAATCTCCCTACCCACAACTAGTGAGATCCAAAGCCATTATGAGGAACAAAACGGTAGATCGACATAAGTCGACGCAAGTCATTATTCAATTTAAAAAATAACTACATGAACGAGAAGATCTACAACGAGGGTTGTCAGTAGTGTACCAATCCCCAGCATTAAGAAAAATTATGGCTAAAAGCGAATTTCCTCCAGAGACTTTCGTTTGCCGCTCTTCTGATTGATGGAGCTACAGAGCGAGCGACGGCATAATTAACACAGCATGTTGTGCCGTTACAGAAAGAATTGCTGCTTGAACTCTTGTATTTTGATAAGTCATAAAACAAAGCACCTACGGACATGATATATTATGTGAATTCTGGTGCATACTATTGTCAACATGCTCGCTATAATAAATTTTCGACTCATTATATACAGAAACTTTTTTAAAGCATAGACTTCCTCAATTGTGAAAATGACAACATTGATCTTTGATTACTTTTCTTACACGAGTTCAAACTTGGGCATGGTGGCTCCCAAACTGTTGCCAAAGTCAACAAGGCATGGGGAGATGGGTCCAGTTCACAAGTGATCGAACTGTTCGAGGTTTCTAATACAAAAAGTTTATGCTGGTGATGAGAACCTTGAAAATGAAAAGCGAAGAGGACAGTCATGAACCTTGACGGTGAACAATTGCAAGCAGTTGTCGAGCAAAACCGAAGTCACAGCGTCAGAGAAATATCCCAAATAACTACCTACCATACTTGGGGGCCAGCACAGCAACAACCTCACGCTATTTACAGAACATTGACAAGATGAAAAAGCTCGATAGCTAAATAAGTCCCTCAAGTACAACATAATACAGTATTTCCGAAACCGGACATTTTATTAACAGGCTAAAAGTTTTGGCAGCGTCGAAGGGAATTTCGGATGAGATTCGCTTAAAATTACCGCTCTTAAATTACCGTAATTGCATCTGAAATGTTTGGATAACAATTGGTAATAGTATACGTACAGTACCTATTCGAGAAATTTGGGAGCAGCCTCTCTTTTAGGCATGATCCATCGTACAGTACCTATGTGAACATTTTTTTTTTTGTCTAGAAGTACGAGAAAGCTGCGAAAACCATCAGAAATGCCATACAATTCCACAGTAAAAAATACATCACGTCGCCGTCAATTCACAGCATAGGGCTAGGCGAACATTTTACAAACGAAACACGTTATAGGTACGCAAATATTAAGAGTTCGTTAAAAACTACATACTTGTTATGATAAAAAAAAGTAAGGCAATATGCAGAGAATTTTTCCAAAATCTAAATTTTTTGGGTAAATTGAGTGCTCAATAACAAAAAAACTTTTATTAGGCCTAAACATTACCTACTTCAAACCCACGTACAGTTTTTCAAGAGTATAAGCGAACCGAATCTTAATTTTTTTCAGTTTTGCAAACGCAAGCACAAGATATCAGAAAAACTCTACTCTCGGTGGGAAATTACTATTAATTAAAAACTAACCATATTGTTTCTATCATTATACTGAAATTCATAGGCTGCAGATCATAAATAAGTAGGCAAAAGAAATCTTATGAATTGCCGCAACAAATTACGACACATCGATTATGTTGCCCATCGACCAAGGTGGCAACTATATTACGTTAAAACTGCCCCTTTCAATGACGAACGATATTAACAATGTAACAATAGTAAACAAGTGATGGTGATAGCTGCATGCACACTCTTAATTTCAGCTATTTCACGTTGTGCATCTGCAGTAGCCAGTGAATATGTTGGCAAAACGTTCTTCGCGGCGGCAACAGATCGTTCACATGCACCGGTAGGCGTAACTTCTATTATCTTAGTCGACAATATTTTCACTGAACGAGGTAAGCGGACCAAGACAACATTTTTAACTCAACGAACAACGACTGATAGGGCAAAGTGGACTAAAAGTCTACATTGTGATTGTGTGATCCTGCTTAATTATCAAAGAATGCTCACTGACACTCGAGGTCACAAGTTCGCGGCCGACTGCCACACGGGCAAATATTTGTTGCGTTTGAGGCAGGGTTGGTAAAAACCATGTTTTTTTGGTTTATATTTGGTTTTTTGAATATTTTTGTTTTTTCCCGAGTTCTAGGAACTTTATCCAACATTTAAAGGGTTTTCTACTTTGTAAACATGTAGTTAGTTAATCATCATCAATCTTAGTCGCTTCATTTCAACATCCTGTTGTAGAAGAATGACAAAGGCAAGTTGTTAAGAAAAATCAATTGGCAAAGTACCTGTATTTGCTATGGCTACATTTAATATCCAAACTGCACAGAAGCTATGATTTATCATTATTGCAATAAAAAAATCTTTTGAAAAACTTGAAAACACTTCAAATTACAAATAAAACTTGACTAATTTAGCTAGCTACTGGCTAATTAAAAGCAGAGTCTTGAACTGAAGAAAGTTAAAGAGCTATATGCCTACATCCTTCTCATGAGCTTACTAGCAAACTAAAAGTAACTATAACTACTACTTCTAATTTTCAGCAGCTTCTAGCTTACTAAAATATAATTAGACGTGCATCTCTGATATGAAATAACATAAAATGCAATAAGTTATAGGTTTTTAAGAAACATCAACAATAGTGGACCCTAACTGTCCCAACAGTCAAACGGACACCTAAATAGAAACACATTAACTCATCCATTCAGTTGTGTGATTAAAATTTGATACTTTCTAGAAATAACTCTGTTTATTTCACAATGTTTACGAATAAAATTTAAAAAATTTAAACTTAAACAAAAAAGGCGAAAAAACATGATGTTTTAGGTTGGTTTAAAACATGTTTTTGTTATTTGGTTCAAACCAGCCAACCCTGGTTTGAGGTGCTTTGGCAACGTTTAACACCCGGATGCCGCTGTGGGTTACTGAACCTAACCAGAAACGGATATGGTTGGGAAGTTGCAGGTCATTGAAATCAGCGCCTTCCGTCGCTGGCGCTATAGCTGTAGACGATCTGTGATCGACTGCAGCCGTACACTCGTCTGGGACTAGTTGGCCTATGTCTACAGCACGAACAAGTGCGTGTGAGTTTCCCAGTTGGGGCATGCGGTCAATTTCACTATATTTATTTATTTTTTTTTTTTACTTTAATCTTCGCCGGGCGGCTAAAAATGTTATTGCAAAAATAGCATTACTGACCTGAGCCAATTTACCAGCAGTGGTGTCACACGCGGTGAAGTTAGCGGCTACTTTATATCGTCACGTCAAGAAAGTATAAAGTTTTGCAGGAAGGGCCCAACTAATTTGAAATATACCCGAACTTAGCTATCGGGAAGTAACATGCAGGCTAATACAGGATTTGTTACTACCAAATCTCTCAAATAGGAACAAAGGTGCCTTCAATCGGCTCGCATCGAGCAAGCTATTCTAATCTTTTTAGTTTCAACTTATTGGGGACTTCATTCTTGAGCATTCGATTGGAAAGTGTTCTCCAATGTGCAGTGGTTAATCATAAATTGACTCGGCATCAGACGACTGCAGGATTGAAGGCCCTACCACCTCAGGCGTAATCAGCACGTGATGCTTACAGTAGTGTGTACAACCAGATCCAAAGGGGTGAATCATTCGAATTGTTAAGATGAAAGTTCGGGCAAGGTGATGCTAATCGCACAAAAAACAACGGTCTTGACCAAAGTGGGTGAATCGCATACGCCTTAGTACAATTTGGCACGTATACCATACATGGTAGAGTGAGCATTGAGTGGGTTGCGGCGCATTAGAATAGCTCAAGTCCAACTTAAGCGCAAACTATCAAACACCTGATGACACACACGCAAGTTGCGAGAGTGTCTATAGAAAAATGACGGAAAACTTCGCTCAAACAAGCCACAACTTTAACGACCAAGATGTAATTTTCGAACCCATGCCATTCGAATCCAAACATCAGTGTCTCCAAATTTTTTAAGAATACTAAACTCAGCAAACGAGTAGTTTTCAAACCCACATACCTAATACCAATACAATGTAATCAGAAAAAGCCATGCGAAAGTTGCCTAAAACACACCTGAGGCGTGCAAAAGGTAGTCAAAAACCCAGGTAATACCAATACAAAAATTACGGAAAAACATCTAGAATTTGCCTCAAAAATCACAGCTCAGGCGATTGATGCGAATATGAGGTCGTTTTCCACCACAAAGCCAAATCGAACGATTCTTTGAACGCTCGGCAGAGGCTATTAAGCTTCAATAGGAAGCGATGGGCCATATTCAGACCATACTACCCGTTTAGATGTATGCGTGTATTTTTCCGAGCCAAAATACCCATACAATACCCATTTTTTCAAAGGACCGATGACTTGAAAATCTAATAAAGATACTGCTCGTTGAAAAAAGTTCGTATGTTGATCAAATTGCACATCGCCTAGTGACTCGATGAAAACAGTAGATGCCAGTGAACAGTACCGACACCAAGCTAAAATTATAAATATAACAGTTTATACTGAAATTCAATGCATTACAGCAACAACAAAAAGTGCCTTTCGACAACATTAGCGAGGGACCTGAAACTTTCCGCAACTGACACGGGCACAGTGTCACTAAATTGCTATCAAAGCGATACTCAAGTTTCAGCTCTTGTAAATTGTT
This sequence comes from Parhyale hawaiensis, assembly GCA_001587735.2. Taxonomy (NCBI): domain Eukaryota; kingdom Metazoa; phylum Arthropoda; class Malacostraca; order Amphipoda; family Hyalidae; genus Parhyale; species Parhyale hawaiensis. Next base: position 3,200,470 of record LQNS02015106.1, read on the forward strand.
CACGACCGACCCAGGTCACCTGCAGGACGTCACGGTACCTCTAGAAACTCAAGTTCGTCCGTACACTCACAGCCCGCAGCTAGGGCTTGCAGCGACAGATAAGCCGCTCCTGTGGTACAACACAACCGATCATCACAACAGTCGAAGGGGCACTGAGCGACGCGGAAAGACAGAAGATCGTACTCGGCACACAGACTAACGGTAGAGACTCATACTGTTCGCTATATAGCCAGTTAATAGACTACTTCCCCTCGGCAACGGTGGTAATCTTGAAGTATTCTCGTATCAGTTTGCTGTGATGAAGGCGCTACGTTCAGGACAGTTAACCAATATAAAGAGCGAACCAGAAAAAAAAACAATCAAACCTTGAATTTTGTTTCTATTAACTCTTTAAATTTATTCAGAAATTCGAATTTCAAGTAGCTACCACAGATGCTTTGGAATTACGATAACATTGTTTCACAACTAGCTGTTCAAAACACTCCTAGTGAATATATCCCTGCTACCTAGAATTAATTAGAAACTACAGTACGAATTCACATTAATATTTATTAACATTCAAAATCACAGTGAGTTTTTTTTGTGTGTGAAATTCTCTTCGCAGCAGCTTCCGTTCCGCAGGCCGGATGTTATAGGAGACAAAGAGCTATGAAATGCATTGCTCAGCAATACGGTGATTATGTCGGAAAGGGCTTACATATAAAAAATACTAAATAATAATAGAAATTAGCTGTCTTGTACCAGGAATTGCGTTTTAATTCAACGGTGATTTAGAAGATGAACGTAATTTTAGACTTGAAACACTGGAACTTCTTAACTTTCGCTTCAACACTGAGAAAACAATTGTAGGACATCTTTACGAGGAAGGACTTAGCATGAACTTCCTTTCGCAGATGAGTGAATCAATTCAGGATTATCAAACTGAGAAGCACATCCTTGTGATATAGAACTGCACGAAGTTAGTAAATTGCCTAATTATTTCTTAACAGAATTTTGGTTAACTTCTCGAAAGTTGGTACTAATTGTGCGCAAATTCAAATGATTCAGAAACAAATTCAAACAAAATACTCGTCGGGTCTGACAATGTTGGTGATGTTTAGACGCGATGTCGAAAGTTTATACAAAACAATGTTGTTATCCTGTGGAATTTAAGCCGTCCTTTTCACTATAATGATAGAAGAGAGGAAAATTTGAAGGAAATACAGTGCCGTAAGTTGAGGGAAACCTGGAACCCATGCACAAAAGTGTCTCCCCATTGAACCACCGCGATTGGGAACAGCAATAATTCCGTGAAACGAGCGAAAGACCAGAACAAAACCTTATTAGTTTTTCAAACATTAATCAACAGAGCTCTGTTCCCATTAGAAAATAATTTTGCCTCGATCGTACCTCATTTGTAGCACCAATACAGTACAGAGCATTAGCTATCCAATAGAAAATCGTTCTGATGAACCAACCATAAGGCAGCACGCAGGTTACTCTCTAAATAAATCGCTTTGTTTTGTTGCAGCAAAGTTTCAAGAGGAAAGCGAGAGACGAAAAAGATGGAGACCCACAGCACAAAACAGTGCGAGCTGTGCACGCTCTGCTTGTGTTGGAAATCAAATTTGGTGATACAATCAGCTTGAAAGCAAAGAATGGACGTCCAAAGCAGAACTGCACGAATTTTGTAACTTTTTCAGCGAGAGAATCGTTTTCAAATTAGCGAGAGATTGCTGGTGACACAGGATGCATGGGAGAGAGTTGTAAACAATGCTCTGGTGGATGAAGTGGAACTATTGTAACATGGGGTAGAGGGTGGACCAGGGCTCTTAATATTTATATTTGCAAACATGCCTAGAGGAAGAAACGAGATATGCAGCGAAGATTTATGGTAAAAATTTCTTTTATGTCATTGAAGCAAGTAGCTAACTGTAGATAAGATCTATATTCGAGAGCAAACAACAGATCCTTAGCAATTAAAGACTGAGTCATGCGCAAAAATCAGACATGAACTGAGGATGAAAATGAAATTTCGGTATATAATAATAATTATATTTTACTAGACATTATATTTCATATTTACACATACATAGCATAGAAAAGCGCTTTAACTCGAATGTAGCGAAGAAAAATTCCACAGTTTCTGCACCACAATTACAAACGCCCTCACACCAAAGCGTTAAACTCGAAAGGGCCTGAGGAGCAAGAAACGAATTTCCACAGTATTATCACAAACCTAAGCATACTAAAGGGCCAAACGTGCATATGCAGGAAGTAGAAGTGCGCATACACCCCAAGGATTTTCGTAAACACAATCGTGTTGAAGACTCGGCCGGGCTCGAATATAGAACACAAAAATGCACAAATTCTGCAGGATTTTCACAAACACAGCCATGTTTAAGACCCAGGCTCGGATATGGAGCACAAAAAGTGAAGAGATTTCTTACCCTTTTTGAACAACAGACAGTTGACTGCAGGCCATCAAGGGAAAAATTTGCTAAAATGGAACGAGATGGCTGCAAAAGAGGGAGCTAATTACACATCCCAACTCAATAAATATTACGCTTTGAAGAACAAGTCAAAGGAAAAGGGAGGCGGTATGGGAATTTATCGCTGCATTAATGAGAACTTTGCCGGGGTTGTCAAGGCAACAGTGACGGTGAAGAAAGGAATGATAAACTTTTTAAACATGAAAGGAATGCTGCAGCGATGCAGAATGAGAGGTATAATGAACATGTCTGTAATGACTGAGTTCATAAAAAGTTCATCATTTGGAAACAATGACCGATCATCAAAGCACACAATATAATTAACACCGACGTGTATTTGTATTTTTAAATATTTGCATCTTTCGTGTCACGCCCTGTAGGAAAAAGATCCGAAAACGAGGGCCCATTGGAGATTGTAGCGATTTTGAAAGCACAGAGGCCCGCGACTTAAGGGGCCCACGCTTGATTAACCAGCGGCCCACTTTGTATTGCACGAGCTGGCTGTCTGGTGAAAATGGCGTGCCGACAGGACTCTGAGTAAGAACAGATATATGTGGATATGACATCAGCTTCAAAAGAACTTACTCATGCTGTTATTCAATTGTATATTACCTGCAGATACTGGCCACTCGTACTTAATTTTAAATTATCAATGTTTAAGTACATTCGACTAATATAGCTCTCGGTATCCAAATCACAATGCGCCTCAAGGCTCCGTCCCGTTCTCTACGTCCATTTTTATGTCAGGTGCCGCCAGCCAGCCCCTGTTTGAATAAGCGGCTGATGTGGTACAGGTCACTTTGCTGTGTTTCCTTTATCTAAAATGGCAACGATGACTGAGCTCATCAGGATAAGCCAACTCAGAAACCACGGTGAAGAAGCCACCTGAGCTTTGGCCCCACTAGGGAGGGCGTATGACCATACCGTACGTTCTCCGAGATGGCGATTATACAAAGTTTTAACGGAAGGCAATAGGCAAAAATTCGACAAGGTTTTATATTAATGGCCAAGTGACTCTTCAAAATTTAATGCACTTTTTGCTCAGCCACCGTTGAAATCCGAGTAATGAACCTGATTTCAGTACAAACAAATCGCCTGATTTATAGAGAGTACGTTTTGTCTAATCGGAAAACTTAAGGCTTTTTATTAATTACCAGCAGGTACCTAAGTTTGCCACAATAAGATATAAAAATTCACTCACAAGCTCACAGAAAGAAATTGTACGTACGGTAGCCTACTGCAAATCAATAAAATATGCTTGAATTCTACTTCCTATACTTGACCTATCTTACAAATATGTATCAATAATTTGTTGATAGACGAGAAGGATGAAGCACAGAATTGGGTCTATATATGCAAGAAACATTAAATTATCGATGTGAACATATTGGAAGACCGGAATTCAAATTAAGAGCTACGGTGTCACAATTTTGAACGATTTATAATAATAAAAAAATAAGATCGGACGAATTAGGGAATTTACCTGTATTCCTCCTCTATTATAAAAATATTTTTTAGTCTTGAGTTTACAGTAGCTACACAAACTGAGAAGATTTCCAACGAAGCAAAGGTTAAGATATTCTTCTTGGACGTTCTTCAGAGGAGCGTTGGGAACGTTGGGAAGGGAGGGAGGGGGGGTTCATTGCAATAGTTGTTTTTTCTTCAGTTGAATTTTTCCACTGGAGATACAACTATCGGGCGAGCTGAAAAGCTTCGATTTAACTATATCATGGCAGGGTTAGCTGGTTTAAACTAAATGGATTAAACCAATTAAAATAAACATGGTTTAAATCGACCAAAAAAAATTTTTAGTTTGTCTTTATTCGATATTTTGGTTTTTACTCAAAATATTGCAAAATAAACAGTTATATATACTACTAAAAATTATTATCGAAGGATTTTATACTGCAATTATAAATCATAGCATCTCTGCAGATTGAATATTAAATATAGCCATAGCAAATACAGGTACTCTGCTGATTACTTTTTCTTGACCCCTTTTAATTAAAATCATTCTTTTACAATAGGAAGTTGAAATGAATTGACTACGATTGCCGATAATTTTTTAGCTACAGGTTTACAAAGCAGAAAATTCTTTAAAAGGTGGATAAAATTCCTAGAACTAGAAAAAACAACAACATAAAAAAAATAAAGAAAGAAACATGACGTTTTGCTTTAACCAAAAAGACAAGATTTACTTGCTTAAACAAAAAAAAACATGGTTTTTGCCAACCCTGTTTCATTTGGCATCCGTAATAAGCAAATGCACTTTATTATTACGAACTTTCACTTCCTGTCAACGAACGGAAGGAAGGACTGTATTCCTCAGCAAATTTAAATTGAGCGCACTCACCAGTTTTCATCACTACTAAACAACAGCTGAATGGCAGCCTTCATAATCATATTAACGAAAGTATAATCAACATTCATCGCAAATTCTTCGCTGTTAGTTTTGACAGCCGGGTAAGCTAGTGAGAATAGAAGCTTGCCAGGTAGACTAATTGTGTGCATTCCGAAATAAAAAATAACAAAGTCCAGTGAGTGTGTGACTGTTTGTTTGTCTACCCAGTTTCAGGCTTCCAGTAGATTCTCATACGGTATAGTTAGTTAGAGTTAGGAAGTTTAAGCCTGCGTTTCCGAGCAGAACGACATCACAGAGGAAAGAGCAAGGGACATATAGTATGCCAAGAGAAACTGAGATCCCATGCACGAATGTGTTCCCACCACACAGGATCAACGCGCATGGGAACAGCAAGTCGGGAAAGAAGAGGAAGAACAGAATAAAGCATGAGCAAGTAGGAGTATGAAATCGGGAAGGAAGCAAAGTGGGCACGAAAG
>LQNS02015106.1:3210981-3221019 GCA_001587735.2 Parhyale hawaiensis
ATAGAAGATCTGGAGCACTTTTTGATTGTATGTGCCTCATTGGAAGAGGTGAGGAGGAGATGCAGATGGATCGGGGCGGATGCCAGTCCGGAGGAGGTGACGAGGGGGTTGCTGTTTGATGTGAAGTGTTTAGAAGAGAAGAAGAGAGATTTGCATTTATTGTGGAGGGAGCGAGATCGACGAATGCGAGAGCAAAGTTAGAAAAAGACACGTTGAAGAAGGTTACATCCGCTGCAAATGGATATACCTTCGCCTATCATCATCATCATCACTCTGAAACTCACTAGACTGCGATCAGAGTCCACCAGGACGTTGATCGCCGAGGTTGTGCGTCACGTGCGCACTGTTGCTTAGTGTTGCCAAATGAAATTTGGACTTCCCTGCAAAATCTCTGCAGAAAAAAAAAACAAGTATCTACTTACAAAGAAAGAGAGAAAAGATTATGATCCACCGATTACTTGCTGAACTACAGTTTCAATGCAATTTCATCATAATTGACAGGCAAGCTGTGCATTCTGTACTGGGGCTATCGTCTTGTCTTAGAAAGCAATCAATCCAATTTTGTTGATGGCAACTTTTGGCAGTTTGAAGTTTTTGTAACATTTGCTAGCTATGCCTCTTTAAGCCATATTTTACAGTAAGAATAGCTGATAGCATAGGCAGTTATAGTTTGTTTCTAACCTTATTTTTCACGGCGTTCATGCTGCTGAATAACTCTTTACTTCGGCATTCGAATGGAGTAAAATTAGTTCCAAAGCAAATGTTGCCACATCCTAAAATTGGCTTCCTCCGGAACAACAAAAAACCTAATGATTTGAAAGTAGTGATATCATTAGATTCATTCAGTTACAAGCTAAACTTGCTATCAGTAGTTAAATTTTCATTTAAATAAGTATCTTTCCACTACGTTTGCACACATAGTGCGATGTATCACTGCTTTAGTATCGGATTTGGTATTATTGCACAAGTCGTCCAGATGATCACAGGAATTTAATGTTGCATGGCAGCAAATATACATGGCTGACTTAGCTTCGACATCAGTTGTCTCATCTTTTTTAACAACGTACATAACTCGTAAAAGAAGGACTCCGACATGATCTGGCGAGTTTGTACTTTTTGTTGAACTTTTGAGGGTACTTCGCTATATCTTGACTCATTCGGAGGCGAAGGATATACTGAATTACATTATAAGTTTAACCGGCACTAAGAACAAGGATCGTAATATAACAGGCATGGCATTGCACTGAATAGCTCCAGCACAGACATGTGACGCGAAGGCGACATCTCGATCAGTCTCGTAATGAATGAATTAATTTAATACACGTTTGGTACGGTCGTCAGAGTTACAATTTCCCCTCAATGTTGAAATATTCCATGAAGGATAGTTTTAGCGCAATTGTCCCTTTCTTTGTGTCAATAGCATTAAAATTCGGTATATAATGCCGGATAAGTTAGAAAAATATCACAAATGCTAAAAATTGGAATTTCCTGCTTTTCTCCTGCTAAACGCTAAACCAATGTTTGGATTCTAAACCTCCCAAAATTGTAAATGTAGCATAAAAATGTTAAATTGGCAACACTGCAATGCTGCACCGTCGCACCTGCTGTACTACTCGTGGTGTAAGACATAGCCTACTGCCTGCCAGCTCAACTGCTCCTGGTGTGCCGGCGCCCTATAATATAATGACAAGCCTCCAAGGCTGATCGCAATCGTAGTATTATTTTCCTAGTTTTACCACTGCCGTGACTGCACCCACAGAGATGTTTGATTCAAGTTGTGAGGCCCGGTACGGCCGTCCTGTAACGAACACTATACACTATAGCATGTCTAGTATCCGTCCACCATGCTAGTAGCCGTCCACTTGGCACAAAAAAACATCCGTGCTAGAAAGCCGTACATAGGCTTACGCTGTAGGCTAAATAGGTAGTGCCGCACAATCCCTGAAAACGACGGGCTTAAAAAATAAAACAAGAATAAATGGTGGCGGTCTTTACATTTTTTCAACTAAAAACATGAAAATGTGAAAACTACCACCATTTTTTTCCTGTTCGATTTTTACGCCCGTCATTTTCAGGGAAGGTGCGGCACTACTTGGTCTACAGTTTAAGCCTGTCTACGGCTTTCTAGAACTGCTAGTTTTCACACAGGATGTTTTTTAGTGCCAAGTGAACGGCTACTAGCATGGTGGACGGATACTAGACATGCTACCTTACTGTCTCGGGAGGGAACAACAAGCAGGAGTAAAATTTGCATTTATGTTCCTACTGCATGCTGGCAGGTTACAGGTAGAAGGTTAACTGTCTGACTTGAAACAAATATTGACACTTCGCCTGCAAGACAAGGGTCAACCTGGGATATGATTGAAGCACAATGCTTTTGTTCTGTGAAATTTGTACAGGTTCCAGATAGTTGATATTATTCTGCCTAGACTCTTCAAGGCTGGTTTCAGGAAAAGTGCAAACAGAAATCGTACAGTAGAACGGGGACAGAAGTGGTAGTGCAGTTAGAAATTTCAGAGGACCTTGGAGTTTGCTATGCTAATCACTTTCCGATTTTAATTCGAAGATCAAGCAGGCAGCTGGCGTGCACTGTAAATAGAGAGAAGTACGGTAGGTTCCCGTAAGTTCCCGAGTGTTGTAACGATGAAAAGTTCTACGACAACGCTCAGGCAGGGATGGCCACTTGAAGTACTGAACACAGGCCTGGGGCTAGCCAAGGCCTCCTAAAGTACAATCCTGGGTCTCTACGTCACAAAGTTGGTCCGGTCGGTACAGTCCCACGACAAACCGTTCGACGCAGCCTGAATTTTTTTAACATGCTCTCTATATCTCAGGCGTATCTGGATGGAAAACTCAAACCATCGTAATTATAGAGATAACTTATTAGTAGCTCAAAGAAAAATTTCTCTTGAAATGTCGAAAACATGTAGAGTTAGGTACCAATAATGTCAGGCTATGACTATTGATTTGTCCATTGACTGTACGCAATCGGAGCATTTTAGAGGAGCCGACCCAAGCCTGTACTCTAGGAGGCTTTCGCCTAGCTGTGTCTCGAAATAGTCCGATCATGGACTGTCTTTGGACAAAGTATGAGACGCAGCCTAATATTTTTCGTAGTAGCTATTGGTCCGGCACTGCCGGACTAATAACACCCAGGCTATTGGTCCGGCACTACCGGACCTACAGACGTACAGGCTATTGGTCCGGCAATGCCGGATTAACAGTCTGATGTGGGGTTACAGGCTATTAGTCCGGCACTCAGACTGTAAGTATGTATTAAAATTTTGTTTGAGGCTCCATCCGTCCGTCCATGTATCTGTACGTTACGCTTTTCAATGTTAGTGGAAGCTTCAACTTGCAAGAAACAGTGATTTTCTCTGGAAAATTCAAGGCTCTTGTACAATTACCTTCTCAAGATACAACATGAATAATGTGAAATATCACTGTCTGATGTGAATAGCCAATAACAAATAAATTATCTTGATCGTGTATTTTTACCATTCTGACCAATTCGGATAAAATACTGCTGGACAGTTGCGCTCACTAGTTTTTCTCTAACTTAGCCTGACCTGGCACAACCATGTAACTATATATTTAGTGATTGTGCAAAATTAAATTCAAGGTCATTTCTCATTTTCTGGCATTCAAAGCACACATTTTTCTTTCCCCTGCTTCCTCGGGAATGGAGTTGGCTTAGCAATGCGAGGTCCTTTTCTGCTGGGTAGTCCAATAACGTTCTGGTCCTAGGATCTCTATTGCAAAGTTCCGCAAAGCAAGTTCCTTGAAAGTGTTTCAGTCGCCTTTTAAGATCTTCCCATGAATCAAAGATTTCATTTAAGGTAAATGCCATTTTTACATTGATATTGTCAGTGCCTGTAGGAATTAATGAAACACAGTGATCAAGTTGATCCGTTGATCCGGTAGTTTAAATTAGGCAGCGCCGGACCAATAGCCTATGAACCCACATTAGCCTAAGCTGTGGATCCGGTAGTGCCGAATCAATAGCCTGTGATGCGATGCGATGATAATGAAGGGTAATCTTTATCATCAGCTATTCTCTTCCTCAGAGAGTCTTGTTAAAACTTATCCCTCAAGCATTTTGATGTCGACGATCTCTCTCACGCCACAGAGCATAAATTTGTCTGTTTTGTTCCTCCAGCATCTCCACGCCAAACAGAATTCTTTGCAGGTAATCCTCTCTCGATTCACCAGTCTCTACCTGCAGCATCGACCCTCTTCTCTCTCTCAATACGGGGCAAACATTATAATAAATCTGTTCATCTCCAAAGATGATCTTACTCCTCCTGTATAGCTCCAAGGTGCTCTTGCTCTCCATTTCTTCCCTCCAGCTGCGATCATCACTTCTCTTACATACCGTATGCAGAAATCTGCTCTGCCTTCATAGTGCCAAGATTACGAGCAGTCCTGCCAATTAATGCAGCCCATTCTCTCACTTTTCTGCCCCACGCATCTGGCTGCCTGTTCAGTGCCGGACCAATAGCTTCTGTGCCTATTGGTCCGACAATGCCTCACCAATAGCCACTACGAATAGTTTTGGCGGGTTCCTACTGTATATTCCGGATGCTTCTAGATAGAAAAGTTTACATCAACTAATTCAGGGTTACAAATTACGGTAGTTTGAAGTTTCTATCCAGCTAAGCCCGAAATATGCAGAGTAGGTACCAGATATCAGGTTGCTTCTCATAACTGGCCCAGGGTCTGTGCGTCCCATACTACAGGATCGAGGCCTCGGCTCAGCCAGAACCAATCAGAGGCCACCTAGCTTATCCTGCACCAGTAATGAGCGCGATCGCGATGACGTCACGTTAATTCGTTTACATCAAGCATGTACCTGAACTTCACGCAGAGGGAGTTCCGAATTTCTTCTCACCTCTATTATAATATAGGTTATTTGTTATATAGTCAAGTGGGGAAGAAATGAATGACCCAAATTAGGAGTAAGAAATGAACGAACTACCTCTCATGCAGTAAAAAATCCTAGTTCATTCCTTACTCCTCCTGGGAACCTTTCATTTCTTCCCTCACTTGACTAGGGCTATATTAGCTATTGCAACGTTGGCATATCTTTAGATATAAAGACAAACGTATACGTTACTGCACGTACCTACCTACTGGATGTGATATGAGACTTGTTCTGTTCGCACGACTATCTAGATAGCGCCATATCCTTTGGAAACTTTACTTCGCAATATGCATCGCGAAAAAAAATCGCTTGAAAAATCGATTTACGTGCTCTAGTAATTGCATAGATACTAAATATACTGTTTTTTGGGAATGTCTCACCTCAACTAATCACGGTTTGCTCTTCACCGTTCCAGCTCAATACGGTCTATTTACAAGAAAAAAGTGGTTTTTACAGCAGTTCATTCGACCAACCGCCTCAACTCCAAGCATATGATGGCGTCGCCCTACAGAGATTATAACCATTTTCCTTGTGCGTGCGCTTATTTAGAGTGAACTGAGATTGCAAATCAAACTCCGTTTGGAAATCCGGAATACCAACATAAAACGTCAATCAATAGAGCACCACATAAATCGCCTTTAGTGCAGTTCAGTTGTTGGGAGAAGAAACTTACAGCTGGAGGTTTATCAGTAAGTACGAGATCACTGCGGTTAATCTGGCGAGCAGCTTACGTTCATCTCTTTCACTAGTCGTACAGCAAAAAACATGAAACGTTTTCGACCCAGAGCTTTACAGAAAAGCATATTTCCCAGCTCGTATAAAAAAGAACTGATTTAGGCTATGCAACAAAAACGTTATGCATCCGCACCTAACCCGCCTATATCAAGAGCAAATAATAATGAAATACTTTAATGCATCCGTACAGTTTTAAGCTGCCAAATATGTAATAACTTAACCCGTAAATTGTTACAGATTAAACCTAAATTCTGAAAAGAATAACGCTTATTAAAATGTGATTGAATGATACTGCGAGGAGATACAGGTTATTAAAGCATCTCAATTGTTGTACCTATGTAGTTGGCAACGAGGGTTTGTTCACGGGGATAGGTAATCCTCTTCATACAAAAACCTATTTATTTTTTGTACATTGCCTACTCCTGCCATAATTCAACCTGCCACCGAATGCCTAGAGCAGCTGGAGATCGTTTCTAATTTTTACAGGGAGTTAACCATAGGAAAATAACTTATATTATGCACTTGTACTATGAGTTGACGTTCAGTGCAATTGCTAAGAAACGTAAAGTTACCCGAGGTTCATATCGCGTAACTCCAGTACGGTTAGCAAAGTACCCGCAAGTTTGTTTCATTATTACATCAGCTGCCCAATACAATAAAACATAGAGCGAGGATCTGCATCTGCATCACGCAAATATTTTAGTGAGTAAGCTCCAGAAATTTGCAAGCAGCTCCGATTCGATTATGCGGACGAGTCTAAAGTACCGTACTTGTATCCAGTGAATTATATATTTTTACATATAACCTGGTAGCGAAGAAGCAGTAAATGAAACATCTTTTTTCAATGTAGCTAACTCAAAAACAGATTTTATTTAATAACTAGAGTTCAGTGTACTTATCGCTCACTTAATATAACAGCAGGACTATACGCAGGTCAATTGACAGAGTTGAGTTATAACTCACTTCAGTGATCTTGCTGAACGTTTCCAATTAACAGCTCACACCCGAAAAACTCGCACGATCAAAAAAAGTCTTTCCGTGACATAAAAGTTCACTTTTCGAAAGATTAGGTACCTACTGCATGCACGTGTTAATGAGTATCTATAACAGATGAAAATGCGCACGATTTACGAGTCTTTCTAACATGTAAAAGTTTTTTCCTAAACTTTTATTCAACACGTTAACAGCACCCATGGCAGAAGATAGAGAAAATCCATGAAGTGCAACGGGGCAAATTTCTCGGATTATTTTACGATACAAGGCCACTTTTTTCTGACAGAGCTCGTATACTCAAAAACAACAAAAACTTCACGCACAATGTTAGCGAACAAAGGCGGGGTAATAAGAGCCCGTTTACAACACATATAAGAGATCTCACAGCGCAAAAACCTGACAAGGAAATAATCCTTGCATTTTCCGCAACAATGAAACGCAAAAAAAACAGCGCCAAGAGGATTTTCAGTTTGCGGCAGCGTAATTCTCAACTTTGCGAAGCGCATATCCGGCAAGTCAAACTGAGAATATTGTATGGAAGGGAAAATTTACATTGCGTGTATAAATGTTTAAGAAAACAGACGAGTAATTAATGCTATCAAAGTGGGCACGAGAACGCATGCAACATTATACGAGGATGTTTCAATACAAAACGCGCCAACATCATCCGCTGGAAAACAGTAGTTTCGAAGTTAGTTCAGTAAGCAATACAATATTTCTGTTTGCCTGTACTGCGTTTGATGAAGTTGAAAAGACCGCTGGATCTCTGTTCTCCTTTTAATTTCGAAGTGGTGAACATTTGTAAATTTATCCTACCGAGAAACATTGGCCACTATTTACATTTTTGCCAATATTTGCTACGAGAATATATTCTAACTGAGCTCATGCATGGCCACAGTAATCACTTACGTACCGTACGCAGTGCATTTACATAATGAGCCACAACCGTCACATGCGAACGCTTTTAGTGTGACCGTTTAATTTATAAACTTCTCAGGTGCAATCACCATGTACCACTTATTTTAATTTAGCTCTACGCATCAAACGGATCCATTGGTACACGTAAATGATTGATGAGTATTGCGAATGCCTCTAAAAAATCTAGGGAAATTTTCATGATGACTTGAGTATCACCAGTAACTGAAAAATACATACAGATAATTCTGTGCACATTGGATGCAAGCATCAAAAATCATGACCAGCTTGTGAAAAGCATGTACATATACAGAGTTTTTAATATCGATGCAGACAAATGGACATAATGGTAAGATGACACTCTCCAGTCCAGCTTGTTTAAAATTAATGACTAAAAAGTAGGTAGGTATATTTTCAAGTTAAACAGTAATATATGTCTCGCTAACAAGTTTTTTGCTCAATTAGGCTATTGGGAAAGAAATTTTAAGATTGAACAGTCGGCCACATTTACTTATATTTATACAACTACTGGAAAACTAATTTTCAGGCTGGAGAGTAACAAGTCCCACTTCTATCAAGTTGAATGTGTCTTGTTCAGTTATTTAAGAAAAGCAACACGTCAGGGGAAACGGCAATACTTACAAGTCACAATTAGAATAATCTTGTTCAATTATTACATCTCAATCCCAATAAATGTTCGATTGAGAGAAAGCCATTCAAGGTTATAAAGCGAGGAGAAGCCAATATCTATACAAATTTGGGTCACTTATATTATTACTAAAGGCACCTATCTAAAGGTGTAGCAGCATAACCCTACTAACAATTAAGGTCGCTGTTGCTAACACTGCAATGCAGCTTTTGGGCGACGTCGGGGCGGCCTCAAGTGTTGCTATAGCTAAGCCACATTTAAATTCAAATACTGTATACGTAAAATTTATTTATTACAGGAAGAAATTCAAGGGGCGACACAGTGACAAGGCAACATGTCAATCAGTTTAATTAGCATCTATTACGGACGATGATATTGATTTCAGGACTCATCAGTAACAAGACTAGAAAAAAAACTTTGTTTCCAGTCTCACTGGAGACAAGGATACCTACTGCAAGTGCAGAGTAGGTAAATTCGTGGGCAGACTCTGCCCAGTTGCTCTGCCGCTTTGAGAAGCTTAAAACAATCACGCGCCGAATTTCGAGTCCTGATTGCAGAATTTCGATCACTATTGACATTGAGAATTGAGTTGCTTTTTTGACTCTAATGAACTGCACGGTTTTGTTTCTGCCCAGGTTTCACAACTACTGATCGAGTGCGCTTATGCGTTTGTTGTTGTGTATTTTCAACTCTTGTTATCCCGTATTTCCTGTTCACTAATAAAGAGAAAGTAGATAAGATAAGGCCTCACATGACGATGGCAAGGTGACAAGCTGGATCTTTCATAAAATGTGACCTGTGCAGAAAAGTTTATGAGCGGAATGCGTAAGTTGCGATGAAAACGTTAGAGGCAGACCATTCTGCTGAAAATTTGAGGTGCACAAAGTTATGCAATTTATGAGCAGAAAGTTGAGAGGTATGTACCCGAGCTGAAAAGTTATGAGTGGGTTATGCTGAAATGCTTACAGCGGAAAGATATGTTACAGTTAACGGTTAGCCTATGGGCAGAAAGATGTGCTGAAATGTTTATGGGCAGGTATTGTGCCGCTTATATGGACAGCAACTGTTACGCCGAAAATGTTGCAGGCTTGAAGGTTATACCATTTACAACGGAAGATTATTTTGAAAAATTCACAGGCTTCGTGATGTTGCCTAGACAAGATTTCGGTTAGAATTTAGCTGAAAAATTAAGGGGCACATTGTTATGGTGCTGGTCGGCAGGATGTTATGAGGAAACTTGCGGGGGCAGAATGTCAGCAAGAAACGTTTACGGCCCGAACATTATGATAAAATTTTTGTAGACAGAGTTAAATGTTTATGGATAGTAGCCCTATGTTATAAGAAGGAACGCTTGTGAACAGAATGTTAATAAGACGCCTTTATGGGTAGAATGCTACGATGAAATGTTTATGGACAGAATTTGGTGATGGAACGTTTGTCACCAGGTTAGGCGTATAACAAATTATTCATTGATAGAATTACCACTTACCATGAATAGTTTATGAGCAGAGTACGTACTATTCCGCAAGCAAATCAACAGATAAAATAATTAAACTGGTCAGTTGCTAGGAAGAGTGAAAGAAAGCAGCAACGAGTTGCATTTTTATCAACACAATAATGAACAAGGTACCGTACCCCCTTACTGTATGTAAAGTTAGAATATACATATCTTCCGGGGTTTGGAGAAACTCAAATTATTATAATAACAACAATAATCATTCGATTCCATAGCGTATACTAACCCAACATAAGGAAAATATCTACAGTGTTATTGACATTCTAGTTTTCATTTACCACCTGTAATGAAAGTGAATAAAAAATA
>LQNS02015106.1:3224554-3242774 GCA_001587735.2 Parhyale hawaiensis
TCACTTGCCATAGTTTAACCTGAGGTAGTGCCTCTAACTTAATTCAACCCGTCTGAGCTGACGTCTTTCGCTTACTCCTGTCTTTCCTTACGCAGTCCGTCTACCTTACATCTCGCCTAACCTTTCGTAGCATATTTGTTTGACCTCTCAAATTAATCACGAATTTATTCCGCCAGCAAAGAATTCACACTTGTGTCTTGATAAGAGAACAGCGAAACGCGCGTCGTGTGTAACAAAATTTCTTCAACTGCTTCTATAATCGTCATCAACATTTTGCCATCTCAAGAAAAAAAAAGATAGAAACATGACGGTGCTCCTTATATTGTTCTCCAATGTATTTGAACACCTTTTCTAAGCTCTCTTTCTCACAGCTAACAGGTAATTTAGTCCTTTTTAATCTAACGCATTTCAATTTTTGTAGGCGTATTTGATTTTTCTCACTATTTTGGGACCCGTGGGTACTGATCAACAGCCCATCCTTATTCTGCTTTGTTTGATGCGATTGTGGACCCGTGCGTGAAAAAATTCGCGCAATAATCATCAATGTACTTGCTAATATAGGCCGGTGTGGAATCTTCTCTTCTTTGATTTGCTTCTTCTTCTTCTTCGCACTTCTTCATTGATTGTACTTTCCTTACTAAAATACATATAGAGGAAAACTCTACGGCGGTCAACTCAAATTATCGTAAGACATACGTGCTTCTTCTGAGCAGTACACTTCAATAATTCGTCTGCAGCACACTCCTTCCCCCCTTAGATGGTATGCACAAAAGAAATTAATTGAATTAGTAAGCGCTGAAACATTAGGAACCATAGTCAGGAAGCCGATCACCCACTTAGGATTTCCAAAGCGCGTAACCAAACCAGCAGAGCAAAATTTTCGCACCCAAAAAGTTTGAAGATAGAATTACTACGTTTATTACACCGGAAACCATCGGTTCCTCAAAGGTGCACTGATTTGCTCTTAAATGTATACATCGTAAACCAACAGAAACTATAATTTCGATGCAGAGAAAATTAATGACTGCCAGATTCCACGGGAATGGCAAGAGAGGCTGGAACAGCAAGAACTGCATTCATTTTCAGTAACGATTAATATCATATTTCAAATTTAACCTTCTTCTGCAATTGCCTACTGAATTCCATCAGATGGGAACAGGATCGCCAAAATATCCAACGTGGCTAGACATGCATTCAGATAATAAAGGGATAAGGATTTCACTTAGGCTTTCTGCTGCCACCTCGTCATCGATCTGCTGAGCTTTAAAACTATTCGCTCCAATTTTCTTCTATCTATTATTGAAGAGCGTAACACACGAAGGAAGGAACGAACGAAGGAACAGCGCTATTAATATTATAGATAGATGAGCGCAACTCTCCCCGTCCTTCGCTGACATGCCGAAAAATCCGCTGCTTATAGTAGGCAGCCAAACGTCACTCGTAATAATTTTAGGTTTCAACTAGTATCGCGATATAATATGAATGACAATGGTAAAATATAATTGAAAGTTTTGGCTCAAGCGAAGAGCAAACCTTGCTTCGTCAGCGAATGAAATCAAGTTGGAAAATAACGGATGCAATGAAATTTTCGGTGCGAAAAAAGTGAGAATCAGGATGGATGAGAGTGCTCAGAGGAGCTGTAGTATAAGTTCAGTGATTTGTTTTCATCTCTAGCATAGCAAGAAGTGCATTCAAATAAGAGGTAACCGTATATTCTGGCCATCATTCGCAACCCTGGACCATTTCTTTATATTAAAGCTTGATAGGATGGCATCAGACTCCAACCTGTCCTAATTTTCGTTTATTTGTTTTCTTGAAACGAGACAGAAAATATATAAATAAATAGATTAACAGATGAACACACGTCGGTTTTTATTTTATTGTATAGATTAGCTGCAGAAAAAGCACAACCCAGAACATCCACTAAATGATAAAAACTCAGTTTCGTGATTGCTTGGTCACTCACTTGGTGATCGGTTGGTTAATCTCTCAGTTACTATGTTAAGGATCTAATTTAGAAAGGAGAAAATTCACATACTGCGGATAACAGGATGACTTGGCAGGAAATTCAAATCCACAGTAACTAAAGCTACGTATATTATTCCTGGAAAAGCTCAAACTATTCCTTTTTTCTGAAGCCATGTATCGCCTAGTCGCCTAGAGAAGTAGTTAGGTACTATTTGATAAACCTTTGAGGGTGGTATAAGAGAGGCTTATAATTTTGGTTGGCGTTTTCGTACCTGTCGTGCGTAACAAATTTCACTTTATTTTCCTCAGCTAATTTTTTTTTGCGTCAGTTGAAGTTCCACGCTTAATGGAGCCAAATGTCGATCCTGCTGGTATACAGGATAGAGCAGCAGTATTTCCACCGAATCCTTTTGATTGAGCATATGCTTTAGTGTTATAGATTTGACTTTCCAAGTATTTTAGAATTAAAAATCGCACTTTTATTTGTAGAAGGGGATTTTTTTTTCTCGCAAACTCATAATGGCGCTACTTTCGTTGAATTAATGAACGATTAATCCTACAGGCATGAGGTATATTCAACAGTAAAATCCGTACCGTAAGCAAGAACACTAAATGGCTTCATTACGAAATTGTTGCCGTCATTTCTTAGTGTTAGGTACTCACTCTTATGATAAATAGAACCTACATATGAGGAAACTGCAGTACACTTACTAACTGTAAATATATTTTCTCTCAGCAGAAAACAAGCATATCCCAGAAAGTAATGAATGGTACACACAATACTGTATAAAAAAAAAAAATTCGTAATCTAGAATCTGAGTCTCGTTGAAAGGATCGTGGTAAGGTTGCGGTGCCTCGCATAAATCGGCGGAGGACTTTCTGAACTTGGGCGAACTGAAGCAACTTAGCAGAGCAAATGGGACATAATGAGTAGGAGTCGTGATGCATTGTTGCGACGCCTACGGAACTAAGCAGTGCCGTGCTATTTTAAAGTTAGCAGGTCATAAGAAAATGACATTTACTCATAGAAATTGCATCGTTCGAAGAGCTCTTAACGCTATTGCAACCAAGTTGTGTTATTGGGCTACAAGAGTTGTAGCAAAGTTATAATTTAGTAGTTTAATCACATTAGTGTATCAAGGGTGGGTGTCCCAAAGTATTTCTAAAGGAAAATTCTTTTATAGGTAAGTAGCACAATCTAGTGCAAATCAAAGTGAATAATTATTATTATTATTATTGAGACACTGTGCTCTCACGTGACTAAATCAAAACCACAAGTGACGTCAGAGGAGTCTGCATTCTCGTAGCAGAAGCCGAGGCTAATCACATTTCCTTGGTTACCGGTGCTGCACCTGTAACCGAGCCACTCACAAATTGGGTTGCAATCACAACCCAAACAGAAATAACGACGATTGTGGCACGGATAACCGCTGAGAAACTTCAATTTCACATAACAGAAGAAAAACAAGTGCACATAAATTTCGGGTAAACTCCGCACGTGTTAGAGAAGCTAATTCTAGGCATTCCTACGCCGAACTTCATAATAGAAATTACAATTAATACAAAATTTCATCATCGTTAAGATGGCCCCGCTTGTCGTACAGATGGTTCTCTCATAACCCCGTTTCGGGTTACGGTTACGGCAGCAGTAGCCCGACGCGGTAGTGATTCCAACGCGCCTCTGATGGAGCGCACTTAGCTGTGACCTTACCTTGTTACCTTCATGATTCTTCGGACGAGGTCCAGGTGGTGTTAGTCACATCGCCTATCTAGTGCAGAGGTGATGCTGCATTCCGTGACCAGTGGGAGGGCCAGTAGCGAGGTATCCCCACATCGTAGGTAGTCACTTGCAACGGCTTATAATAATAATAATAATAATCTTTATTAAGTACTCATAGACATTACAAAATTGTAATGAAATGTGGTACACAGGAGAATGTTTCTTATTTCTAGGTTACACCTGGCACTTTCAGTTAGCATGTGTCCAGTAAGTATTCAAACTTCACAATTTCAATACCGGTGGTTTGTGTAATGTAACGTGGCATTTTGTAGAAGAACCTCGCACCCTGAAAAGTGAAGCTATTTAACTACTTAGAGGCTATTGAATCGCTACTATTTGTGACCGGAATTCGCACTGCGCAAGTCCGACCAATATGGTTTGAGTGTCTGATATGGATCCGCCCATTGACATTGATGGTAATTACAAGCATTCTGCCTATGATCGTGAAGCGCTCAAATCTCCGTTGAATTGAGTACATTTGAAGGTCGGCAAGTCTTTCGTGATAGTTTAAGTCTTGCAAGCCACGAATTTTAGCAGTGAATGATCGCTGAATATCCTGGAGGTCCTTTAGGTCTTTCCGTACGCTCAGTATCTTAAGAGGTGAACAGTATTCCATCCTCGGCAATACTAGTTTGTTCCATCAAGTGAGCATTGTGTCTGCCTCTCACAAAGGGCAAGTTCGAAGAAACGCCGCACGTGGCTACAATATGGTCACTGCTTGCATACTGACCTTTTTATCAGACAAGAATAGTGAAAATAATACCGCTAGCTTACTGAAACAGGTTTGTAGTAAAAAAACACATTTATTATTTCAAAATAAATCAATAAATTTGTTTCTTTCGGAAGCAATTTGTTAGAACACTGTAGCTATTGTCAATTATTTTAGTACTTTTATGAACTATAGAGAGTCAGTCACTATATATATTCACTTGGGTCACTTACGATGTTAATTAGAGTTTCTGCAATGTCTGTCCTTTCAGTCCTTGTACGGGTGATTGTTAAAAAGTTGAGTTAAAACAATGCACATACAGACAGAGCCCCAGCCGCCCAATTAAGGGTCTCTTCAACTGCTGTCACCAAAAACATAAGCTAAAATACCTAGGTGATTTTTAGCAATAAGAATACATACGCTGCTCTGGTGCAGCCTTTGATGATCCTTCACGTGACTTAATTGAACACATCAGTTAATGTACTGACTTGAGAGGCGAAGTGATGTACTTCCTCTTACAAATTCGGACCTTACGCAAGATATTTTATTGAATATCTTATTGTCGTTCGACAGAAAACACTGATTCCGCTTTTAATATCCTAAATAACTGGTATTTCTTTACGTATTGTAATTGTATGAGGTTAAATAGAATATTGAATTAAACTAACTTTGGATCATTAAAACACACAGTATTATAAGCCACAGACTTGGATGATTCCCAACTATCAATGATCATATTGCTCTGACAAAAGCATCGAATAGTCCATCAATTTTAAAGAGCTAGTTTACTTATTCTTAAAGTATTCAAAAGAGAAGATATGAAAATAGATGACTGAAAATAATATTATGATACATACTTTTGTTTTCAATAATTCGAGCTTGTTTCGGAAACATATGCTTCAATATGTTGTGCGTTCAAGAAAATAAGGATTCGAACACGCAGTGCGAAACAAACATATGCAATGTTTAACTTTTTAATGGTTGTTTGTGTAAGAAATCAGAGGACTTAAGACAACAAATTATGAGTGTGTTACCGCTCAGGTTCATGCAAAATATTATAAATTCTATACATTATACTTGGCACTGGCTAAGCTATGCATCATATACAGCTTATACGCTCAGTATAAAATTAAGCGGAAAATTTTTAGTCATGTTTTTCGGCGAAACTAAGAAAAAGATTATGATAAACAGAACGTAATGAACTTTCTATTGAGTGTTATCATAACATACGATAACAAAAATTAGCTGTGTTACCACCTCTTTTAATTTTAACTCTCAATTTTCGAAAAGAAGCTTTATCTGTAAATACTCGAACTTCTCACTCCAGAGTCCCGGGTGGGGCTTGCAGTAGCTAGAAGACTCGCCAGCTCCTAAGGACCAACAGTTCGCAGAACAAACAGCTGCGTCCCAGAATGACGCAACCATACGCCAGCGTAGGGTCGGATCAATGAGGGCCAGGAAGCGACGGCTACAGACACGTGCTGGAGGCCTAGGGTAGAACAGTGCTAATCTTTAATTACTAAGTCCGGCGCTAATAAGGAACATTGAGCGAACAACCAAAGGGTCACGGCCCGCCTGATGTCATTAGGTCGAGCCCGCGAGGACTTGATCCTTGGAAAACAGATCGAATGTGGTAATGAATTACCCGGGGCTGTCGTCGACTCACTGATTGAATGTGAAATCAAAGGGAGACTATCACTCGACGAGATCCCGCTTATACTTTCCGGACTAATGATTGGAAAATTGATAGAACAAGTAAGCATGAGTGAATACATATCGTATAAACCTCCCGCCTGAACCCAACGGAAGTGTTAGCAGAGTAGGAAAAGAGAAGGAAGTTCAGCCTGCATCTTTTTCTAAGAGACGTCGTTACTATCTGAACCCCAGCCAACGCGATGTAGTTGTACTACGCCGAAGACGTATATTGATACTGACATTGAGAAATGGAGTTGCAACACGATGCTTTCTCAGTTACTTTTGTGTTGTTACCCTGCTAGTCTTCAAGCTGTTCGCGAAGCCAATGTTGGGAATATTGAATATTTAGCTCGTAAATGTAAACTAAAAAAAATAGTGCTATCCATTGGTAATTTGTTTATTTGCTATCATGATCCATTCACTCGGGGGAACGGAGCTACCATTGTTTGGCACCTCTCATTATGTCAATAGAAAATGGACTTAAGGTATGCGGGTGTCCTCATAGAGCAGTGGTTCCCAAAGTTCAGTTTTCTACAGACCCCCTGTGAAATCGCCGTGAAGCGCACGGACCTCCGCCATGTATTAAAATGGCATCAACTTAGTATATTACGGGCTGAATAATTTGACTCGCCCGAAATGACTGTATTAAGTGATGGTTAGCATATGCTGTGCTCGCCGTTTATGAAAACAAAAATCTAAATGTTTTGTGATCGAGCAAAAGCATTTAGGGGTAACTATGTGATAGTTAATATTTTTCAGTTTCAACAAATTAATGTAAAAGATTATCATAAGCTATGTAAACTTATATTTTCTCCTATAACCTTAGAATATTTTGTAGTTTTATCATATATGTGATAAAAACAATGTAATATTGCCACAGAAGCTTCAAACATCATGAACCAGTATATAGGTGAGTAGGAGGTCCGTAAGTGAACCAAAGGGAGTCCGTAGGTTCATATGCACCCCCAATGGGAACCACTGTCATAGAATATCAACAAGCATATTGATAAGAAATTGGGAGAGAAACAGAAGTACCATCAGCGAGAAGTACGGAAATGGAAAGAAGTAAAGTGATGCGAAAATCGGATATCTTTGAGGCCTAGTTATGGCTAATGTAACCTGCGGGCTTTCCGGGGGGGGGGCGGCACTACTCCCGCCAGTACAGAGGAGGGGAGGCGAATCTAAATAATGTATGTGACCTATGACTCATCCTCTCCCCCTGAGACTCAGATATTACTAGTTTGACGTCTATTTCACAGAATAAAACATCGGAATTCTTATCAAGGTAGCTATAAATCAGTATGCAATGAATTTTTACATTGCCAAAATACGTCGAAAGGACTACCGTTTTATAACTAGTACATAAAGTTACACTTCCACCGAATGTGTAGAAGGCTCATACATTGCAATAGTATCGTGGGCCCATATTATATCGTGCTGTTAACTTTCTTGTTTGCTTTCGGCCCTACGTTCAACTTTGTGAGAGTTCTATAGATTAGTGCCTACCATTAACGATCGAGTAAACGCATTTGCTCAAACTTGTGGATGCCGCCCGTTCATTCGGTGGAAGGAGGTGTAGCGAATGCGCGAGTATGAAGGATGAAGCCCATCCGTTTTTTGAACACGTTGCACGAGTCAATTTCGGTAAACAGAGCAAATAAATACGTACCAATCTTATCCCTCGTAGCGTTCACAAATTTTGAACAAATCGATAAAAATGCAGTATTTTCTCGCCACTTCAATGATTAGAATCACTGTTATCCCGTACAACACTAGAATGCTCGAAAATGTTGCAAGTACCGGATTTTGTAAAAGTTCTGTTGCACTTCATTCTACAAGTGTATGGCCAGTTTTATATAGTAAATGTAATTTCCCGAGACATAAACCAAAAATTTATAATTTTGAGGCAATTTTCACTTGCAATGAATGGTGGTGAGGTGCATGTGTGCCTCCATGGAAACAAGTAGAGTTGAGACGAGTGCTCTCCTCTACGCGGGGCAACTACAAGCTGGACAACACCATCCCACTTTATTTATGGATGACCATCCGCAAAGTTGTAGATAGGTAAAGGAATTTGACGACCTCAAGGTTCGGCCTCGATTAGGTTCGTTGGGTGTCTGCAACCAAGCAACCCGCCTCCAGAATGCTTGGACCTCGATGCCCACTTTGCCGCAGTACGTGCGTATGATAGCTGCAATGGCACTTCTTTTTTTCCACTGAGGCGCACATGCACCTCACTACTTTAAGTATAAGTGCAAATTGCCTAAGGAGGATGCATTTCAGGTTTGTGCCCCAGATAATTATATTTACTATTTAAACTCACTATAAACATCGAAAATGAAGTGTAGCTTAACTTTAACAAAACCCGGTACACGAAAGACGCCGGGCTTGTTTTGGAACAACTGCTGATTACTTCTTGATGTCATCGGTTTCATTAGGCTAGAAATAGGCTGTCTCACTAAAAATCAGGCTATGAGATCAATGATCATGCGATAGGCATGGGACTTCCAACACACTCAAAACATAAACACATATAAAGAAACAATAGCTTTACTGATCGTGCATCATCATTCGTTTGAATAAAAAAAAAAAAAAACGCTTCTAGGTGTAGACAGCGACGAAAAGGTTGAAGCATAGATCGTGTTTGTTCGCCTGATGGGACACGTTGATGTGAATGATAAGTGAACTCGGTCTTCAATGAACTGCATGATGCCCGCAAAATAATTATCGAAGCTAAGCCTTACTTGATACCCAGCTGTTAATTGTGTTGAATAGTTATTGTGATATTATATAATGACAACCAGCAAATTTCAACTCTATTTCAAAATTAATGAACATAAAAAACAACGATGAATCTATGTGGAAGCTCATGCATTCCGGTTTATTTCTTGATTCGACAGAAGTTATATTAGCTTGCTACGGCATCAAAATGTGTATCAGTAATTGTACAAACTCTGTACGTAGTTGTCCTCTACTAGCTCCCATGGGTTCGGGGTTGCAGAAATAAAGTGGATGCGATGTAGTCACGTCCATTTCTTCAAAACTTCGGAAATAATCAACATCCAAAAGGTAGTAATTTTAGCCTTCCTATCCACACAAGTTTCGCAGCAATAAAGAAATGGGAACGAATGGGAGGCACTCATCACCAAAAAGTAAAACTAAAGGAAACCCACGAACTTGCTCAACAAACAGGACGAGCGGAGGAAAAAATAGCATTAAAAACTTCTCACCAGGTGTGTGAGGAGCGCAAGGGAGCACGAATAGTCACACATACCGATGACTTGACAGAAGATTTTCGTTCTTAAACTTATAGTCATTAAATTGGGCCACCTCGCGCTACGACGCATCTTTTCTGAAGGATTGTATTTAAAAAGGAAAAGAACCCTGTGGTTAAGCAACAAAACCTGAGCAAGATAAGGTTTAAGTCGAACAAAAAGAATTAACCGCATCGCAGGTCGACGTCCTCTGGTGATCTTTCCAGCGTTTTACTTCTTCATCTAATATTGATTATCACAGTCACGTAATGTTGGTCATTTAAATGCATTACACAGCTTTTATTGAAACGCTTCGGGAATAACAGAGTATCAGTCGATGCTCAAGTGCGGACCCTTAAACTATATATGCGACAGCATATCTGGGTCACTGTAAATGTGTAACTATCTATGTATCCATAGAATTACACAAATACCGTTCAAAACGTACGGTTGGTATTCCTTTGTAATACAGGTATTTAACCCAATAATGCACTGATGGTCAACAGTAATTGCTACGTTTGCGGTCATCATTCCATAACGAGGTGGTATCAGTAAGGTATAATCTTTATTCGTCAGCATAAAGTAGCCCTCAATCATGATTTGTTATAGCATACGCGTGGTGAGATTATCGCACGGACTGTCTTGCTCGGGCTGACGTTTCGCTGCGGGGGTTGCTGCTCCTATTAATTGTATTCATTTGGGATAGAGAGCCTTAGTGACAGGGTAACGCGGCCCGGGTGAGATAGGGTTAACACGTTTTTATTTATGGCTAACACTCTAGATGATGAAGACAGCGATCAAATTAGGCGACATTGTAGGTTAGTCTAATCTAGTTAATTAACAGAATGACCTTATCTGTTGCAGAGAACTACCTACAATATGTTTAAAACCAGTCACATCATTGCAAAGCACTTGTGTGAGTTTTTTTTTAATATATAGCCAAATATTTACGAAAATTACAAGTTAACGAGTTGACTTTGTGTTACTCATTGCTCCTTGATAGTTCATACTGAGCTGGAAAATATGCACTCATTATACAATGCAAGGGCATAAGAGCTCCTACAATAATAAAGGCAGTATGGCAACTTCTCAGGGGTAAATTGTGACAGGAAGGCGTGGTTCAGCGGCTCTACGTCACCAAACCACAGCACTGTGATTGGCTATTGCAGCCCCGTCCTTACGACATCGATGACGTCGCATTTGACGACGGTCAGACGAAAATCTTAATACACGAACAAGAAGAAAATTACCGATTATTATTTCATTTCATTGCATTCAAGTATCTGAAGATATTTCTCACGGGTACTCAATTTTTCAAAACTTCCAACAGTCGAGAGCGGATGAATACCTAAGCGAATAGTCCGCACACATCGGGAATTTTATTACTTTTGAGAGGTAACCATATAATTTTAGGTTTTATGAACTAGCCCAGAACGCACAACTTTCCTCTGCAATGTAATAATGAATTCTGGGTCACTTATAACCTATGCCCTATTTTCTTCTTTATTATCGCTATTGCAAGAAGTTTCGAAAAGATTGTATCCTTATATTTATATAAACTTAAGTAGGTTTCAAAACTCGCATTAATTTTTTTAACGCCAATGGTTCTCTGAGAAAAACATTAGAAAAAAACGCTCTAAAATACTGCAGCTACAATGTTTAGTTCACATGTAACGTTTTCACGTCGCAGGTAAGACTATGTTCTGTGTTTCTGATCAATCTTTTATGAAAAGTCCGGTTTGAAGACATTCACTGGATGGAAATCACGCGTGATGGTCGAGTGCTGTGAATGCTCATTTATATTGTCGATTATTCGTGACCTGTATGTTTATTGATCATAAGAAAATTAATTACATCATTAGAGCGAGTGGCTAAAAGCCTAGTCTTCACTAAAAAACAAAGCACCAATGTGACTGTTACAAACGTTATCATAGCTGGTAGTATCGTCTCAGGAAGGTGAAATGAACAGGCTCATAACTAAAACTTATTAAAATTAGACGTTTCGGGAACTGATCCCATCATCAGTATATCTGAAACAGAGACAAAACGATCTTTATTCCTACTATATAAGTATAAAATTCACAAAAGCAATGAAAACTAATTAAAATGAATAAGAAAGTAAAATCTAGCATTTTGCGATAAACAGGGGATGGGAACTATTTTGGTCATTAAGAGGTGGTTTTTCTTTTAAATGTACAGGGACTCTAAAATTCTCAGGTCGGAAGGGTCATGACACGAACGTAAAATTTAAAATTTGACATTTGTACTGGACATTGCACTGTTCACAATGCTGGCGCACGGAAGAAAATGGCGATGCTAGCCAAGGCCACCTAGAAAACAGTTTTCTAGGTGGCCTTGTGCTAGCACGCTACCAGTACGACTGCTCCTGCCCATATACTCAAATACTCTCGTGCGAAGCGTACGACCAATGTAGCTCGATGCAAATTGTGCACAACTGAATTTATACACGAGAGATTTTCGCATATCGGCAGGAAGCTGGTCTTTATAAGGAAAAAATGTTCTTATTGAGAAGCTATTGCTTAAGATGATTTTAAAGTCAATATTGCTGAAGTAAACAGATAATAATGTACGCAATTCTTGTTTAAGTTTTTCTGACTGGGTGCCAAAGTATGGAATAGAAAATTAATATTGGCTTTAAAATCATCTTAAGTAATAGGACTAAAATTAATATTAGCCGTGACCGCACGTAGCAAATTTACATCACATCGAGGAGTCGAAGTATTTGAGTGTGGGACTTCAGGCCTTCGGATTCTGTTTTCTTGAACATACCATCGTATTTTTTCAATTTATTACATTCAATCTCCCGCTCATGACTGGCAAGCTATTTGAGCTGCAAAATAACGTAAAATGTTGTCGTCAAGTACAGAAAGTTCGAGCAATAGGATAACTGTTGCTGTGGTTTCTCTCGCGTGCAAAATAGGCAATAATGGCGCTTATATATGTTGGTCAGGAATGAATATGTTCTGCGAAGAGCACTGTAAGCTAAATATGAAGTGTAAATAAGGCTTCAATCAAGAAAAAGAAGTTAAATCAGGTCGCCGAAAGGGAACAAATTCGGTGCTAATGCTGTGAAAGTTTCTACCAGCTTGCACTGCAATTTTCTATTAATAATTGCTGAATTAGTATATATTATCTTAATTTATTTATACGCTAGAGATGAGTTTTGCAATTTAAGAAGATTTTTCAGGCTAAATTAGTTACAATACTCCTAGGCTGCTCAGCCATAAATTCGTCGATGATAACGTCAATTTTTAGTGCTAATTTTTCGTGATCGAATGGTCCGTATTAGCAGGACAAGGTAAGATATGTGGTGTCTAAATATAGATATGAATATGGAGAGAGATTTGGTTGTAAGAAAGCGATGGTAGGCCTCTTGAGATCGTAAAAGCAGCATATCCCATAAAAATTTGCAGTTCCGCCGCCTGCTGCATACAATGAATCAACTTGCCATGGCTTCAATATCAATTAATTTTCTTGAAATGGCATAGAGATATTTAAGAAATCGACGAGAAGCAGATGAAATTTTGTTACCCACGACGCGTTTTGCTGTAGCCTCCCACCTGAATTAAATTAATTTGTTAGCGAAGGATTTAAAACACGCATCCAGTTCGACAAGAAAAAACTTTCTGTTTTGGTATCAAACCTTCAGGACTGCACTGAGTCACTTTTGAAGTCAGCGCATCACAAAGTGGGTGGCGCTGGTCTTTTGGAGCCGAAATGAATAAATAGGAGCGAGGACACACAACAGGCCGGAACAGGAGCGATTCGATAGAATTAGTAAACAGTCAACAAATTGCTAAGTTACAAAAATACTCAATATGTGTTTGCATCAATGGATGGGAAATGCAAATAGCCGTTATATGAACAAACATTGACAACAAGTAAAAGGGATCAGCCTGGAATCCCCTTTTTTCTCAATTCCATAGGGCGTAGAGTAGAATTTTATCACTCCTAAGAATAACACTATACTATAGTCAAACCAGCGTAAGGCGTCTGATGGGCGTGGCTAAGAACTCAAAGCAACTTTGCCAAATCTCACCTAAGCGCGTGGTATAACTTGTCTCAATCGATAAAATTATATTTATATTCGAATACTCGAAGTGCATTAGTTAATAGATTAGATTTGGCACTGCTGCGTTCAATTCAGCCCCGCCCCTAAAAGACTGCTTACGCTCGCTTGACTATAATACTGTCCATATTTTTTTTAATGGGACTATGAAGTCCCTATATCCATAATTATATAATATATAATAATAATATATTATAATAATTATATTATAGTCATTTCCTATTTTAAGCTTCCCCTATACCCAAAGCGTAAGTGGTGTGTAGTGTAGCCGTTTACGCATTTTGTAATCGACTGCAGCAGTTCCTGGCTGCCGCCTACTTCCGGTTTCCCAGGCCCCGCCCACTGACCCCGCTATACCGGAAGTGCATTTTATTGGCCGTTTTAAACCGGAAGCCCATGCGCAAGGGTTGGGTACGCCTGCAGTCGACCACAAAATCTATAAACGGCTACACTACACACAACTGGCGTACACTGTGATCCAAAGAGAGAAGAAAGAGGACGCATACAACATGTCAAGAGAAATGTTGACCCCATGCACCAGGGTTACCCTGTACAAGATCAACGCGCATGAGCAGATTAGATTATTGAATAGTTTACGCCTCCGTCTCCACAACTAAGATGATCTAACAGAGGAAGAACTAAGGGACATATAGCAAGTCGGTAAAAATGGGGAACCCATGCACGAAGGTGTTCCCACACAGAATCAACGCGCATGGGAACAGCAAGTCAGGAAAGAAGAGGAATAAAAGAATAGAGCATGAGCAAGTAGGAGTAAATCGAGAAGGAAGCAAAGTGGGCACGAAAGACGTACGTCCCGAAGGCCTAGCTAATCGCTGATGTAACCTAACCACCATTTCACTCAAGAGCCCAAAATTGGTACACGCGAAAGGGAAAAAATAGGTGGTTAGGAAAACCAGACCTACCCTCACCTAACCTACCCGAAGTTATGCAGGGTTCTTTTCCAACTTACCCGAAATTAGTTCGGGTTTACCAACAACATGGCCTAAAAGGTGGGGTCATTGGGTACGTGTAATTTTTAGGCGAGGGTGACATATCCTACGCCGAGCCACCTGGGGTTGCCGGGCCGCGCTATCGTCGTTCACGACGATTTGTGTGCCTGTTTGTGTACGCAGATCGTGTGCGTGTGAGCAGCGTTCAAGTTGGTGCGCCGCGCTGCTCGCTGTATCCCTGATTAAGTTAGGTAAGGTAAGGTTAGATAACGTTCGGTAAAGTTAGAAAGGTTAGGTTGGGTTAGGTTAGGGTAGGTTAGGGTAGGTTAGGTTAGGGTAGGTTAGGGTAGGGTAAGTTTGGTTAGGGTAGGTTAGGTTAGGGTAGGTTAGGTTAGGGTAGGTTAGGTTAGGGTAGGTTAGGTTAGGGTAGGTTAGGTTAGGTTAGGGTAGGTTAGGTTAGGTTAGGTTAGGGTAGGTTAGGCTGGGCTAGGTTAGGTTAGTCTAGGTAGTGTTTATATTAGTGGTGGCGCGCGCAGCAAAGCTTACTTGAACGCGCAATCGTCGTGAACGAAGATAGTGCTGCCGGGCCACGTAATATAGGATGGGCGAACCTACACAAACCTACTCCATGGCCCATCCTATGCCCCCTGAGGGACATGAGCAGAGCAAGTCAGTCTGGAAAAAGAGGAAGTCTAGAAAAAAGCATCTTCTGTTGATATATAACAGTGGAAGGAAACAAAGTGATCACGAAAGACACGTCCCAAAATTCTGGCTATGGCTAAAGTAACCTATGAATTCCTTGGGGGCGGCGCTACTCCCGATTATATAAGAGGGGTACGGCCTAGAAACAAGAATAAACGAACAGTGTTTTCGTCAATGAGTTAATCCTTTACCTTCTTAAAAAAAATAACAACTGTTCACAGGAACAGCGTGACCGAATGGTGTTAGGTCGGAAACCAAGTTCTTGCCGGTTTCAACACTCCGAAATGTTCAAAGAACGGAAAGAACTTCGTTACCAACCAAATACTTTTTGACAGTTAAGGGCTAACTCTTTCATGAATGGCGGTAGCTTAAGGACGCATTAATTATTTTAATTAGAAAAAAACAGAACGTTGTTTCCTCCACTTAAAAGTTTAATCGTATATTCAGTACGTCGTACAAATATTTTGGCAATATATGTTCAGTTTCTGAAGTCAGAATAGGTTCTACGATGCACACCAGGTCATGAAACACAAACACATAAAACAAGTTGCTAAGAGATACTTATAGTTAAGGGTGCTACGTTTGGCACGACGAACTTTTCATCATCATCTCCACAACCGAACGCACTGTTTTTTGAAGACCCATTGGTTACGTTAACTTAAAATATCTCGTTGTGAATATGTTTTCTATAAGAGACACAGATAAAGTTTACGACTGAGTGTACTGCAAAATCCAAAGCAAAATATCAACTTCAACATAAGGCATTCATACTACAACTTGCATATTGGCCGAAGGTAAATGAAATATCAAGGTAAAAAACAGAAGCAAGCAAATGTGCCCGCACACACAGGCGAGGTGACGCAATTTTGCTTCTGCCGTACTTTTCCATCAATTCTATCTCAAGGAAGCAAGTTCGAGTCAAGCTCGGAATGTGACGACGCTGACTGAAAACGGGAAGTTGTCGGGTATGATTCATGCAGTGCACGGACACGATACAGCCCCTGTAGTGCAGCTGTCGCCCGCATTACGGTGCAGCAGTTCTGGGACAGGTCCTGTCCTCACAAAATGTATGACTGGAATCGGTCTGACGAGGCGGAGAAGCAGAGTTTCGTGCAAGCTTCCTATTATCGAAACACCATAACAAACACCAGTTCGTATTTCACAACAGCACCCTTACATGACCCAAGAACACATTGCACTATATCCCAATCGGTAGGCATTTACTACCTACAGGTTACATTTTACCCATGGTTGTAGGGTTAATTTGGGGCTTCGTCGATTATTAATTTTCGTCGAGGTTACCGACCTCCGACAGCGATATAGGGTTGTCCACTTTCATCTAAAGCAGTGTTCACACGGAAACATCTTTTGTTCCCTGGTATACGTTGCACAAAGCGTTCGTACGTCCTTGCAAATTCAGCTGTGTGTCTACCAACTGATTTACCAAAAGGTGAGCCGTCGCGCCTGCTATAGTTGGCTTAGCAAGTCACTGGTAAACTCGGGACATCTCTGTAAATTTGGAACAATGTAAGACTGTGCACTTTACAGTTAATTACAAGTAACGAAACATTGCCAAGCATGACTGGCCGTGATGGCATATTAACTCACATTCAGTACATTTCATCTTAGCATCAAACCAAACGACGGCGCAGCGCGACGTATCGAATATTACAAGCGATAAAACATCGTCATGGTTCCCTTCCACGCAGGCATTGGTATGTACGCATTATGTAGGCCATCACTTTGTTAACAGAAACGCAGAAACGTTGGCAAGCCCAATATCGCTCGAGCTGTGTCGTCCTGCCAAATTTGGCATTGCCAGAAATAACAATCGATCAATCCACAGTCATTAGAATCGGTAAATAGTTTCATGGCGATTAATATAAACTAGCTGGTTCCTGTTTCATTCTAGAGAGCAAAAGTATAGTTCTTGCATTGAATCCTGTTTCTCGGCACCTTTTTTATTTCAAATACTTCCGTTAGTTCGTAACGGAGAGGATACCATA
Organism: Parhyale hawaiensis; assembly: GCA_001587735.2. Taxonomy (NCBI): domain Eukaryota; kingdom Metazoa; phylum Arthropoda; class Malacostraca; order Amphipoda; family Hyalidae; genus Parhyale; species Parhyale hawaiensis. The sequence goes on from LQNS02015106.1 coordinate 3,241,709, forward strand.
TGTGCTTTGTTGCAGGTACAACCGCATTCGGTGTTACGAATAATATTTGATAGTTTCGTTTGTATTTTGAATCCACTCTAAATTCTTATTTCTAACTATAAACTTCTTGCAAATTAAAAGCAATTTTTGAAACCATTTCAATCGCATTAGTACACATTACACATTGGTGTAAAATCTGGCCCGTGACACTGATACATGTTCCACGAACGATATATTATGGTGAATTCTAAGGGTCAACTTCGCGATGCATTTGAGAAACGGGACACTAAATAACGTAAACTACACTGCAGTTGCTCCGGAGCCCTTATCACTGATACGTTATATTTTTGTTGTCTCATGCTGAAGGCTCAACGCACGGACGTACTGATAAATAGAATGTAACAAATGCAATAATTATCAATTGACAAATAGACCACGCTGTCAAAAATAACGATGAAAAAAAGTCATTGGGAGCACAGTCAGCCTTTCGTGATTCTATGTATAATTGTAGAGTAACAGCCGTATAGCTTGGATATTCCGTCATCCGAGCGATTTCAAGAAGCTGAAGACACTCAACTGTGATTGAAGTCTCCGTCCGAGGGGAAAAACTTTTGCCGGGGCATTAGCTGCTCAAGAGGTCATTTCAAGTTGACTCGCAAGCTTCAAATGAATACGCCAACACCAACCTTAGTATAATTTCACACGAGTTCAAGGTTCAAGGAGAGTGAAATTTGAAAAATTAAAAAATACTCTGATGGTGGGAGCCCAGTATAGATACCTGCATCGCATAAACGAAAGTTATTTAAAGTACATTTAATCCGCCTTTATGGCTTCAAGTATCAACAGTATTAACTTTCAATGCACTCTGAAGTTCATAGCTACTTTGCAGCGTCTGAACCATGGACTTCACTGAAATTTTTGTCGCGACATACCGGAGGAGGTAAACAAAACATGTAAATACATATATAATTAGAGCACTCTGAGAGCACATACCTCCGCCAAGCAGGGTAAAGGTAATGAAAAATTGAAATTCATTCTGAAACTATTATTTCCGTTGTATCAACCCAAAATCTGATATATTTGTTCC
>LQNS02015106.1:3249721-3260617 GCA_001587735.2 Parhyale hawaiensis
CTGAAATTGGACGAAGATAAGGAAGGGAGAAAACATGCATGACTGAGACAAAGATGGTCAGGCATCACTGAGGAAATAAATTGAAAATTAACAAAAAACTGGTAGCTATGATCAAATAGTGATATACATAATAGGTGAGTGAAGATTTCTATTTACAACGATATCAATAACAATAAAATAGGACGAATAGAAGAAACGTAGAATACACAAAAAGCTATTACGGCCTAAGAAGGCCAGACTTCATTACTTGCTTCAAAGAAGCAACTGATCAGGAAACGAATAGTGATAAACTACGAAAAAAAAGCGATAGTCAAAACCCTATAGAAGTAGTAAAAACAACGCACTTCGAGTATGAAGGAAGAGGTTGCGTGTTTCAGTTTGGGGAACCGGTCAAAACCAACACCCCTGACTTCATTTCCGATAAAAAAGGGGCATTTTTTCAGGACAAAAAAAAATGCTACATGATGCACTAATTCTGACTAGTAAGTAACCTACAACTTACTGCTGTTAGATAGGCTTAGGTCTTACAACAGTCATTTGCACTGTTGGTACACTGATTATATTGCACAGCGTTCTGTAGATGAACGACAGGGCATGGACGTAAAGATGACAAAGGCCGGTAGTCTGTAACTGTGTGTCCGAGTCCCCTCTTCAATACCTATCAGTTCCAGCTCAGCGCGTGTCCAAGTGTGATCGCGTGAGGTTGTGCAACACTGGGGCTATGAGCTTCTGCGTCGGCTATGGTTTCCTGAATTCATATAACTTTTGTTAGTAGAAAGAAGCGCTGCATTCTAATAAGGGATATAACTGTTGGAGCTTCACTATAGGTTGAGTTACCTATACTGAATCCTTTCAAGACGGGAGTACTCAGAGTAGACCATGTTTTACATTAATATTAAACCTATGGCAACCGTCAGGCGCATGGAGCGATTTGAAGCTACATTGCGGAAGTCTAGTTCGTTTATTTTCTTACTAATGAAAGACTAGCATAAGGTTCATTTCCGTTAACTTATGCCGCAGCTCAAATTTTATTTATACATATTTATTTTCACAGTATATGTAGCTAGACTAAATCGTCCTCATTGCGCACTCAAAGATGGCTAACCGGATGCTATTTTGCAAGATAATTCATTAGCAGATGCGGTGAACTTCTGAAAAGTTCATGACGCAGAACTTTCGTTGCCAACACACAGGAAGTCACTTCATTGCCGTTTCTGTCCTATTTATCAGCAAAAAATAACTCATTTTTGCCAAAATTTTATATTGTATCACAAAGAATTCACCAATGATAGCAATAAATATCGACTACTATTGCCTGTAAGACACAATTGCATCACAAAAAATAATTTATGAACGATCGACCTGCTTTTAAATTTATCAACTTCTATTGTCAGTCACGAACTATTGCATAAAAAATCCATCTATGAAATTATTAATACTATAACTGCTGTTGTCAGTGAGAAACTATTTCATCTAGAAGATGCTGCCTATGATGGGGTTACACTTTCAGTACGTAAATTGCTATTTTCCCATTGGAAAACAAATGATATCCTTCTAAACACGAACTATGCACGGCAGTCTTTGCTGACTCAGCAGCTGCTCCAAAAGAAAAGTGAATAAGAGGCAATCTGCAGTAAGCGCGTCAGCTCGCGCTCACGTCAAGCGCAAAACGAACAAATGACGAGAGCATTGACTCCCTTGTCAATTAGCTCACAAACTAGCGTTGCTGACAGGCTGTCACTAGCGGAGCGGTGAGTGCAGCTGGGGCGCGCGATGGTAACAGGCAATATGATGCGCTAAAATAGGAAGGACGAAAAATGGTGTACTTCTCGAGGCGGTTAAAGGTAGGAGTAAAAGTCAATTTGACCGCATGCCCCAACTGCATGGGTGATCCACATGCACTGGTTTGTGTTGCAGATATAAGCCTGATAGCCCCAGAGGAGCGAGTGCACGGTTGTACTCGACCTCAGATTGTAAGAGTAACGGCATCAGGGACGGAAGACTCCTGCGACAACTGCGACCATCTCCGTTTGTGGTTCGGGGTCAGTACCTTCGCCAAGCGTCTGAACGTTGGTACATACTCAACAAGCCAGGAACTCATCTGTTTCGCTCGCTTCCCAGGGCGAGCATTTGATTGGTTGACACTGTAACATCCTACCACGCAGTTGCACGTAAACTGTTCGTATTGCTATTAGGAAGTGCTACCGCAAATGCACGTTTCTTGACAGTGGAGTCAACATAGCGTCAGAAAATAAACTTTACTAGGAGAGATGAGGAGTACATCTACCGGAAAGAAACACCCATGCATGAGTAATGGCCAATTAATGGTAAATTAGAACAGTCATTTTAGCCAATTTTAGGTCATATTGATGTCCACAAATTCAACTGTCTTCTCCAGTTGATATCTACCTACAAATTTGTGCTTCTTGTATCACTTTTCTGCTTGATCTGTAGGCAGGAAGAGATTTCACTGATGTTTAGTCCATTTGCCACCATGCAGCCCCACTTGGAAATTTGAGAGGGCAGCCAAGTATCACGTGGTCCATGATAAACTGAAGTGATTTAATTCCATAGCACAGTGCAGCTGAAAGTTGAATGTATTATCTTACATGGCAGTCTGTTTAGGTTGTAGCGTCGAAGCTGCATGAGAAACTTGTAAAATATTACCGTATAGAAGTATGCATAAGTTCAATAGTCACTGAAAATATCTTTAAACGACCCTCACAACCATGGTCGCCCCAAAAGATGAAGAAAACAGATGTATGCAGCAGCTAAGTTATCTACTACAAATAGGTATATAGCAAGTTCCTTCATTTCGTAATGAAGTAAGTTCATACTCGAATGTTTTACAGCTATATATGTATGGGAAGTTAATAAAAGGGGCGGCCCTATGTTTCCTTTTTGTAACATCCAACTCCAAGTATAAACAAAAAGCTAAGTTCGATCATTTCTTCACTCACGTAAATCATCAGACCCTTGACACAACAAAGCAAGTAAAAACGTGAGCAATGACGAGATCTAGAAAATTTGTAATAGATTCATTTTAGACTTGAAACCCGAACTTCTGGCCAACCCAACAGAACTGTTTGCAGAAATGACGATGATAACAAAGGCAACGAAGCTACTCCTACACCAGAGTATCATATATTGTCATTGTTATTTTATATACACCACACCTTCTTATTTTAGTAACTTATAGTCATAGAAATCTCTACTGAAGTACTATACTGCGCCAGAAAACACAACGTGGAATGATAGCAGGATAAGACGTAGGTATATAATTATAGGACACCAATGCACTATCTTCACAAAAAATTAACTAATTCAGAGCCTCGATATAAATTGTACCAAAGAACGTCGGTTCGATCAAAGTAAGATGCACATGCGAATGAAATCCATCCCTTTTAGCAGCAAAAAATAACATCTTTGACCATGAAGGCATAAACTGCATCGCCTCAATTCACAGGATGCAATCCAACCCATTCCCAGCCCCAGAAGTAGCATAACTCGCAAGGAACGCATAAATTGCCGAGCCTAAATTCACAGTAAGATGCGAATGCAATGCTCACAGTGCCAGGCACAAAATGGCCCGTTTCCAAAAAGCAAGAGCAAGTTAGCGTGTCAGAGTCCCGAGGGTAATTGCAATATTCATCGAATGATCCGAGGGCCGAGTGCATGTACGGTCAGCAGCACACCAAGCGATGCAGCAGCCAACCTGTCGATGCTGGTCGACAAAAACGCGAGCGAGCGAGCGAGGGGGCGGTGGCGGCGGACTCGACAGAAGCGGGAGTGGTGGGACTTGTACAAAAACACCAACTCGGCTGTACTGACAAGCGAGAGCGGTAACATCTCGCGGAAAGAAAAGCCGGAGGTTTGCGAAGGCGGCAAAGGAGATAAGTGAAATGAAAACAAGCTTTGTATTATGAGTTACATATTCTAGAGCTGCGACATGTAGTTTTAATATTTCAACTCGAATCCAGTTACAAGTGAGAGCGGTAATATTTCGAGGAAAGAAATGCCAGAGGTTTAGGCAGTCAGGAAAGGAGTTAAATGAAATTAAAAGGAACTTTGTATTAGGATTTAGAAATTCCCCAATCATAGCATGTAGTCTTAGTGCTACAACTCTGCTGTGCTGAGAAGCTAGAGCGATATATAGGGAGCTTACGAAAAGAAAAAAATATGCTTGTGCAGTACGGCAACAAATTGACCTCGAATAAATATAATGCTGAGTGAGATTTCGCAGCTTCTGCACTTGTAAAGCGTGTACTTTTAATACTCCAAGTGGGCTGTACTGATAAGCAACAGCAACTCATAAAAAACACAGCCTGAGGTTTTGTAAAAATGAAAAGGAAGAAGAGGGTACGTAAAAGAAAATATATTATAAATTACCCAGTTTGCAACTAGGGCAATTACAAAATTTTGATTTCGGCTGCACCGAAAAGCGATTAGATGACATCTTACAGAAAAAGTCAAGAAGCTAGTTCGAAATAGAGAATCCTAGTCATATATTTTACTTCTTTCATGCACGCCTTGTTCAAGGTTAAAAATTTTTAGTTCCAGACGATCGATACATTATACACTCGTGTATCAGAAGTATAACCTATGAGCGGATACTTAGAGCTAAAACTTTTGAACCTAATTACCAAAACCTGTATAAAACGAGGACTTCCTAACCTATTTCCTTAACGTTAACCTTTTGCGCGCATCCGTGGGGACGTCAGAGCTCTTCACAAACCATGAACTTTCTTCCAGACACCATTTGAGACTCAGTAAAAGATCAAGTTCGTCGAGTACCTAATACTGTAATGATGACGGCAGATTACTAGCTCAACAAAAATTATTCGGGCCTTAAATTTCAGTTTTGAGCGTCATGGGAACATCCTGGGATAGACGGACTTACGCACATGTTTGAAACCTTAATGCTTGCACTCAATAGCCTGTCGAAAAGTTTGCCAATACCTTGGTTAACATCCCTAGACACAACTGGGGTGTCTCAAGAGAAGACAACGAAAAATAACGTATAGGAGGTCAACAGAAACGTGGCACTTACGCATGAGGGTAATTCCAAGCAGGGTCAACGCATGGAACCAGCAAGTCGGGAAAATATAGGAAAAGCAAAAGAATATAACCAAAGGCAGCAGCATGAAAACGGAAGGAAGCAAAGTGAACACGAAAACAAACGTTCGTAATGCTTAGCTCAGACAGCAGCAACCTCCGGGGACCTCCTGGAGGAGCTACTTCGCAGAACATTGGATGGGATGTCGAGGAAACGAAGATACCTATTACGACAGCGAACGCTAACACTGAGCATGAATTATTATCACTGCATGGTGTACATTGACAACCAGTTTAAAGTTAAGGTGTACCTAATATTACCACATCTCAAACTTTGCTGCACTCTCCAGCCAGCGCAAAAATATTTCAGAAAATAAAAAACAAGCCTCAGAACAAATTCAAAGACATATCCCATTCCCGAAAGGCTGTTTCCAATCACCGCATCTCTCACAGCAAACTTGGATTTCTCAAAAAGACGGCAAGTTTGGTTCCATTTCTTTGTAGTCTACCGAGCGCTAAACCTGTTCATCCGATTTACCCAAACTTTGCCCGGCTTGTCCATGTCTTTTTTTTTCTGAAGAGATCGCAAAGCGCATTTCATGATCAATCGCTGTTTGTCCCCCAGAAGGAAAAAAGAGGAAACATTAAAAAATCAATTACACGATTTGCAACTTAGAAGGTGCTGACGAAGCAAAATTTTCTTGGATCACGAAGTGCAATGCATATAGCGTCCTGGGTACTGTCATTCTTTGTGGCAAAAGCTGTAGAATCGCTTGACAGGGATAAACAAGATGGATCTGATTACACTGGAGTGGCAAAAATGTTCTTTCGGTTTTTTCACTATTTCAAACTGGAAGTATTTAAAACCTAAAATTTCAATCTTTTTGTATTTCATCAGCAATGTTCAGACACTCGACACGTCTAGGAAAAAGCGAATTGAAATTACGGTCTCACTTTGGCGTCAAGACCAAACAAAGTCTTTAGCCAACCTGGAGCATTAGTTTAAGTTTCCCTAAACAAACACTATACTAATTCTAAGGCCTATGTGCATTAAAAGCTAACCAAGACGAAATATACACCGGGCGAAAAAGAGCTGGAGCGACAATCGTAAAAAAGCTCTGTTATTAGACGTTAAGTTTGGATAAATTAACGAGTCTTCAACAGGCAATTTTTTTACTTTACTAAAGTACTTCGTTGTTTTTGCTTCATTTCGCATGAAGGGTAGCTACCACCCTTAAAATTAGCGTAACAATTAAAAAGTTTCTGGTTGAGTTAGACGGCAGTGTTCATAGAGAGTTCCCTGTGGGCACAAATGTACGCGTATATGATTCACCAAGTTCGAAACGAATACACGTTCATAGACCTCGTTCGACTTGAGTCCCCCAGTGTACTCGAGGTAGCGACTAGAAAGTTCTTTGACTGGCAGTTGCTCATGTTTCACTAGGTGCTACGTACGGCGTTGAACGAGATAAAAAGAACACGCGCAGGGCGAAAGAGAATTCTAAAAAATCGTAGGAAAATTACGAAATACAGAAATACTACAGGATATCGAAGTTCACATTAGGCTATAGGTCCTCCTTTTATGCACTTTTTAATATAGGGGCAAACTTTTTTTCATTGCGGGTGTTAAATATATGTAAAGCAAGAGTACATAAGTATTATGTCGACTAGGCACTGGAATGAAAATTTTTAACATAGGTACCGATAACCTGTTAGCGGACAGTTAATTACGTGGAAGCCTGACTTTGCCTGGCGGACGGGATTATCGCCATAGGCCTAAATCTCTAAAAATTTAGAGTTCACGTTTGAACTCGTTCAGCTCAATTATTTTTAAAATTTGAATACTAGTTGGTTGTTGGCAGTCTAATAAATCTTCCTACCCACAACTAGTAAGATCCAAAGCCATTATAAGGAACAAAACGGTTGATGACATAAGCCGACGCAAATCATTATTCAGTTACAAAAATAACTACATGAACGAGAAGATCTACAACGAAGTTTGTCTGTAGTGTACCAATCCCCGCCATTAAGAAAAATGATGGCTAAAAGCGAATTTACACGAGACTTTCGTTGCCGCTATTCTGATTGATGGAGCTACAGAGCGAGCGATGGCATAATTAACGCAGCATGTTGTGCCGTTACAGAAAGAATTGCCGCTTGAACTGTTGTGTTTTGATAAGTCATTAAACAAAGTACCTACGGACATGATACCAATATTATGCGAAATTTGGTGCATACCAAAATATGCTCGCTACCGTGTAATAAATTTATAATAAATTTTCAACTTATTTTATACAGAAACTTTTTTAAAGCATAGACGCCCTCAATTGTGAAAATGACAACATGGATCTTCGGTTACTTTTCTTACACGAGTTCAAACTTGGGCATAATGGCTCCCAACTGCTGCCAAAATCAACAAAGCATGGGGAGATGGGTCCAGTTCACAAGTGATCGTACCTACTGTTCGAAGGTGGTTTCAAAGACAAAAAGTTTATGCTGGTGATGAGAACCTTGAAAATGAAGAGCGTGCACGCAGAAAAGTATGTTCTTTACGATAAAAAAAACACCTAGATTCTTATCACTAACGATTTAATATTTTAGCTACAAAGCAATTATAGTTAATCGTAAAAGACACCGTTGTTCATCACAACGCTCTTGTTCATCTGTAGTTCATCACAAACGACAATGTACATAGATGCAAATTCAAACGACAAGGTAGTTTACAGTCAACTAATTTTGCTTAATAGCAAACAACCATTTTTCTGTGTGTAAAGGACAGTCATGAACCTTGACAGTGAACAATTATTGCAAGCAGTTGTTGAGCAAAACCAAAGTCAAAGCGTCAGAGAAATAATATCCCAGACAGCTATTTTACTTGGTGTCAGCAGAGCAACAATCTCACGCTGTTTATAGAATATCGGTAAAGTGAAAAAGCTCGATAGCTAAATAAGTCCCTCATGTACAACATAATATTTTTGAAATCGGACGTTGTATTAACAGTCTAAAAGTTGTGGCAGTGTCGAAGGGAATTTCGGATGAAATTCGCTTGAAATTACCGCTCTCAAATTACCGCAATTGCTTCAGAAATGTTTGGATAACAATTAGTGATAGCGTACGTACAGTATGTGAACATTTTGTTTGTCTAGAAGTACGAGAGAGCTGCGACACCGTGACAAATGCCGTGCAATTCCACAGTAAAACATACATGACGTCACCGTCACGACTTCACAACATAGGCGAACATTTTACAAGCGAAACACATTATATGTACGCAAATATTAAGAGTTCGTTAAAAACTACTTGTTCTGATGAAAAATGTAAGGGAATAAGCAGAGAATTGTGCCAAAATCTAAGCTTTTTGGGTAAATTGAGTACTCAATACTAAAATTTGTAACTAGCTACTTTTTTATTAGGCCTAACCATCAGGTACCTACTTCAAAACCACGTAGAGTAGTTAAAAAATAAGCGAACCGAATCCTAATTTTTCAGTTTTGCATGCACAAGCTATCAGAAAACTCTTTACTCACGGTAGGGCATTGCTATTAATTGAAAACTGACCATATTGTGTCTATCGTTATACTGAAGTTCATAGGCTGCAGATCATAAATAGGTCGGTAAATGAAATCTTACGAATCGCCTCAACCAATTATGACAACGATTATGTAGCCCATCAACCAAGGTGGCAACTATTTTAAGTTAAAACTGCCCTTTCCAATGACGCACAATACTAACGACGTAACAATAGTAAGTGACGGTAATAGCTGCATGTACACTCTTAATTTCAACCATTTCACGTTGGCCATCTGCGGTAGCCAGTTGGCAGAACGTTCATCGCGGCGGCAACAGATCGTTCACATGCACCGGTAAGCGTAACTTCTATTGTCTTAGTCGACAATATTTTCACTGAACGAGGTAAGCGGACCAAGACAACATTTTTAACTAAACGACTGATGGGGCAAAGCGGACCAAAAGTCTACATTGTGATTGTGTGATCCTGCTTAATTAACGAAGAATGCTCACTGACACTCGAGGTCGCAAGTTCGCGGCCGACTGCCACAGAGGCGAATGTTTGTTGCGTTTGAGGCAGGGTTGGCATAAACCAGGTTTTTTATGGTTTATTTGGTTTTAGAATATTTTTTGTTTTCCTCAAGTTCCAGGAATTTTATCCAACATTTAAAGGGTTTTCTACTTTGTAAACATGTAGTTAGCCATTCATCATCAATCTTAGTCGCTTCATTTCAACTTCCTGTTGTAGAAGAATGACTAATACAAGGGATTAAGAAAAATCAGTTGGCAAAGTACCTGTATTTGCTTTGGCTACATTTCATATCCAAACTGCAGAGAAGCTGTGATTTATAATTGCACTATAAAATCCTTTGAAAAACTTATAAACACTTCAAATTATAAATAAAACTAGACTAATATAGCTAGCTACTGGCTAGGGCCTAATTAAAAATAGAGTAATGAACTGAAAAAAGTGAAATAGCTACAAAATCCTTTGAAATAACTTAGAAACACTTCGAAATACAAAGAAAACTCGATAGAAACGGCTAGTTACTAGCTAATTAAAAGCAAGAGTATTGAACTGAAGAAAGTTAAAATAGCTAAGTGCCTACATCCTTCTCATGAGCTTACTAGCTAACTAATAGCAACTATAACTACTACTTCCAATTTTCAATAGCTTCTAGCTTACCATAATATAATTAGACATGCATCTCTGATATGAAATAACACAAAATGCAATAAGTTATAGGTTTTTAAGAAACATCAACAATAGTTTACCCTAACTGTCCTAACAGTCAAACGGACACCTAAATAGAAATACATTAACTCATCCATTCAGTTGCGTGATTAAACTTAGATACTTTCTAGAAATAACACTGTTTATTTCACAATGTCTATGAATAAAAACCAAAAACGTTGAATATAAACAAAAAAAAACATGTTTTTTGGGTTGGTTTAAAACATGTTTTTGTTAGTTGGTTTGAAGCAGCCAACCCTGGTTTGAGATGCTTTGCCAGCGCTTAACACCAGGATGACGCTGCGGGGTACTGAACCTAACCAGAAACGGAGATGGTAGGGAACTCGTACGTAATTGAAAAAAGCGCCTTCCGTCGCTGACGCCTTAGCTCTAGACGATCTGGGAGTAGGTAGTTGGCCTTTGTCTACAGCACGAACAAGTGCGTGTGAGTTTCCCAGTTGGGGCGTGCGGTCAAGTTAAGTATATTTATTTATTTTTTTACTTTAAACTTTACCGAGCGGCTATATATGTTATTGCAAAAATAGCATTACTGACCTGGGCGAATTTACCAGCAGTGGTGTTACACGCGGTGAAGTTAGCGGCTACTTTATATCGTCACGTCAAGAAAGTGTGAATTTTTGCAGGAAGGGCACTAATTTTAAATATGCCCGAACTTAGCTTTCGGGAAGTACCTAACAGGCTAATACAGGATTTGCAATACCAAATATCTCAAACAGGAACAAAGGTGCCTTCAATTGGCTCGCATCGAGCGAGATATTCTAATCCTTTTAGTTTCAAGTTATTTGGCACTTCATTCTTGAGTATTCGATTGAAAAGTGTTCGTCAGTAGGCAGCAGTTAATCATAAATTGACTCAGCTTCAGACGACTGCAGGATTGAAGGCCCTACCACCTCAAGCGTAATCAGCACGTGATGCTTACAGTAGTGTGTATAACCAGATCCAAAGAGGTGAATCATTCGAATTTTTATTATTATTATTAGATTCAGTGTTTAACCACCCTAGACGCAGCGAGGCGATTCAAGAGTGAAGCTCAACCGAAAATAATATTACGCTTTTCATCAGTAGGAATATTTTATCTC
>LQNS02015106.1:3264210-3274680 GCA_001587735.2 Parhyale hawaiensis
TGTCACTTAATTACGTCTCATCTAGACTATCAACCCTTTTGTTAAGCTGAGATGTTTTCAAATGTATATTTTTATGACTTACTCTTCAAAAGGGTAGCGTTTGGTGCACTAGTATTAATAAACAGAGCTCTGTTCCCGTACGAAAGAAATTTTGCCTCGATCATACCTCACTTGTAGCACCAATACAGTACAGAGCATTAGCTATCCAATAGAAAATCGTTCTGATAAACCACCCATATATAAGGCAGCAGGTTACTCTCTATAAATAAATCGCTTCGTTTTGTAGGAGTGGCAACAAAGTTCCAAGAGGAAAGTGAGAGACGAAAAAGATGGAGACCGGCAGCGCAAAACAGCGCGAGCTGTGCACGCTCTGCTTGTGTTGGAAATCAAATTTGGTGATACAATCAGCTTGAAAGCAAAGAATGGACGTCCAAAGCAGAACTGCACGAATTTTGTGACTTTTTCAGCGAGAGAATCGTTTTCAAATTAGCGAGAGATTGCTGGTGACACAGAATGCATGGGAGAGAGTTGTAAACAATGCTCTGGTGGATGAACTGGAACTTTTGTAACATGTGGTAGAGGATGGACCAGGGCTCTTCATACCTACTTATATTTGCAAACATGCCTAGAGGAAGAAATGAGATATGCAGCGAAGATTTATGGTAAGAATTTCTTTTATGTCATTCAATCAAGTATAGATAACATCTATTCGAGAACAAACAACAGATCCGTAGCAATTAAAGACTGAGTCATGCGCAAAAATCATACATGAACTCACGATGAAAATGAAATTTCAGTATATAATAATAATTATATTTTACCGAGCATTATATTTCATATTTACACATCAATAGCATAGAGAAGCGCTAAACTCGAATGTAGCGAAGAAAAATTGCACAATTTCTGCAGCACTATTGCAAACGCGCTCACACCAAAGCGGTAAACTCGAATGTGCACGAGGAGCAAGAAACGCATTTCCACAGTATTATCAAAAGCCTACGCATACTAAAGGGCCAAACGTGCATAGCCTATGCAGGGAGCAAAAATGCGCATACACCCCAAGGATTTTCGTAAACACAGTCGTGTTGAAGACCCGGCCGGGCTCTAATATAGAACACAAAAATGCACAAATTCTGCAGGATTTTCCCAAACACAGCCATGTTTAAGACCCACCCAGGCTCGGATATGGAACACAAAAAGTGGAGAGATTTCTTACCCTTTTTGAACAACAGACAGTTGACTGCAGGCCATCAAGGGAAAAATTTGCTAAAATGGAACGAGATGGCTGCAAAAGAGGGAGCTAATTACACGTCCCAACTCAATAAATATTACGCTTTGAAGAACAAGTCAAAGGAAAAGGGAGGCGGTATGGGAATTTATCGCTGCATTAATGAGAACTTTGCTGGGGTTGTCAAGGCAACAGTGACGGTGAAGAAAGGAATGATAAACTTTTGAAACATGAAAGGAATGCTGCAGCTGTGCAGAATGAGAGGTATAATGAACATGTCTGTAATGACTGAGTTCATAAAAAGTTCATCACTTGGAAACAATGACCGATCATCAAAGCACACAATATAATTAACACCGACGTGTATTTGTATTTCTAAATATTTGCATCTTTCGTGTCACGCCCTGTAGGAAAAAGATCCGATAACTAGGGCATATTGGACACTGTAGCGATTTCAAAAGCACGCTTTATTAACCAGGGGCTTACTTTGCATTGCACGAGCTGGCTGTCTGGTGAAAATGGCGTGCCGACAGGACTGTGAGTAAGAACAAATATATGTGGATATGACATCAGCTTTAAAAGAATTTACTCATGCTGTTATTCAATTGCATTAACTGCAGATATTGGCCACTAGTACTAAATTTTAAATTATCAATGTTAAAGTACACTTGACTTATATAGCTCTCGGTATCCAAATCACAATGCGCCTCAAGACTCCGTCCCGTTCTCAACGTCAATTTTTATGTCAGGTGCCGCCAGCCAGCCCGTGCTTGAATAAGCGGCTGATGTGGTGCTGGTCACTTTCGCTGTGTCTCCTATATCTAAAATGGCTACGATGACTGAGCTCATCAGGATAAGCCAACTCAGAAACCACGGTGAAGAGGCCACCTGAGCTTTTTAGTCCCACTAGGGAGGGCGTATGATCATACGTCCTCCAAGGTGGCGATCATACAAAGTTTTAACGGAAGACAATAGGCAAAAATTCGACAAGGTTGGATATTAATGGCCAAGTGACTCTTCAAAATTTAATGCACTTTTTGCTCAGCCACCGTTGAAATCCGGGTAATGAACCTGATTTCAGTACAAATAAATATCCTGATTTTTAAAGAGTACGTTTTGACTAATTGAAAAAATTAAGGCTTTTTATTAATTACCAGCAGGTACCTAAGTTTGCCACAATAAGATATAAAAATTCTCTAACAAGCTCACAGAAAGAAACTGTACGTACGTGAGAAAACCTTTCAGCGGTAGCCTACTGCAAATCAATAAAATGTGCTTGAATTCTACTTCCTATACTGAACCTATCTTGCATTTACGTATCAATAACTTGTTGATAGCTGAGAAGGATGAAGCAAAGAATTGGGTCTATAATGCAAGAAACATTAAGTTATCGATGTGAACATATTGGAAGACCGGAGTTCAAATTAAGAGCTACGGTGTCACAATTTTGAATGAATTATAATAATAAAAAACAAGATCGGACGAATTAGGGAATTTACCTGTATTCCTCCTCTATTATAAAAATATTTTTCAGTCTGAGTTTACAGTAGCTACACAAACTGAGAAGATTTCCAACGAAGCAAAGGTTCAGATATTCTTCTTGGACGTTCTTCAGAGGAGAGTTGGGAACGTTGGGAAGGGAGGGGGGTTCATTGCAATAGTTTTTTTTTTTCTGTTGAATTTTTTCACTGGAGATACAACTATCGGGGCGAGCTGAAAAGCTTCAATTTAACTATTTTATGGCAGGGTTAGCTGGTTTAAACCAATTAAAATAAACATGGTTTAAATCAACCAAAAAAAAATTAGCTTGTCTTTATTCGATATTTTGGTTTTTATTCAAAAATATTGCAAAATAAACAGTTATACTACTAAAAATTATTATCGAAGCGTTTTATATAGCAATTATAAAGCATAGCATCTCTGCAGATTGAATATTAAATATAGCCATAGCAAATACAGGTACTCTGCTGATTACTTTTTCTTTACCCCTTTTTCTTAAAATCATTCTTCTTCAATAGGAAGTTGAAATGAAGTGACTACGAATGCCGATAATTTGTTAGCTACATGTTTACAAAGCAGAAAATCCTTTAAAAGGTGGATAAAATTCATAGAACTAGAAAAAATAACATAAAAAAAATAAACAAAGAAACATGTTGTTTTGCTTTAACCAAAAAGACAAGATTTTTTATTTAAACAAAAAAACATGGTTTTTGCCAACCCTGTTTCATTGGGCATCCGTTATAAGCAAATGCACTTTATTATTACAAACTTTCACTTCCTGTCAACGAACGGAAGGAAGGACTGTATTCCTCAGCAAATTGAAATTGAGCGCACTCACCAGTTTTCATCACTACTAAACAGCAACTGAATGGCATCCTTCATAATGATATATATTAATGAAAGTATAATCAACATTCATCGCAAATTCTTCGCCGTTAGTTTTGACTAATTGTGGGCATTCCGAACTAAAAAATAATAACAAAGTCCAGTACGTGTGTGACTGTTTGTTTGTCTACCCAGTTTCAGGCTTCCAGAAGGTTCTCATACGGTATAGATTGCACAAGTTTTTTACCCTCTAGCAGCCATATCTTGGAAAACGACTCAGACACGGATAAGTGTTATAAATTGACGACATCTGTAGGCCAAGCTAAAAGTTGATATGTTTCGCTCTGCATTTTGTCAGCTTCAGTAAACTGACTGTAGTGAGATGCTGAAGTAGAATTCGTAGCGTCTACCTCTTTCGCTAAATTTGACATTACACAATAATCAGGCAGGTGCGTTGCAGTCTCAATATCTCCAGCAAGAGTTAGGGCGGTCTTCGCATTTGAAATAATTTTTTATGATCTGGGTGGCCCAAGATATTGCTAGGGATATAGCAGAATCACGGGCGCTGGCATGCCAGAAATATGAACAACTATCAATGCAATTTATTTTCTGTCGTTTTCAACGCCGGGGCACTCTGTAATGTTGGTAGGTATAACTACATATCTGTCCTTGCTAAGGATACCTACTTACACTCGGAGGTAATATAAGAGAAGCGAGTCTCATACAAACAAAACAGAGAGATTTTGCCCAGTTCAGGCTGTGATGGCGTCACCGACCTAGAAAACTAAAGATCCTGGTGATTTAGCCTCGAAGGCAAAAGCTGGAACATGATTCTGCTTTCTCTGATCAATCCGTTCGTTAGCTTTAAGGTGGGATAGGCAATAACGTTGCGTGCAACGCCAGAAAATGGAATATTCGCCCCCTGCTCTATTAACAATACCTGGCAAATTCGAGGGCCAATTTTGATGTTCCTTTCGAGCTAAGCTATGTCTGAGCGCTCTCCACAGCCAGTTTCAGCCACTTGCCTTCAGCCATTTCCTCGGCTTCTCGTACAAATTGAAAAAAAGTCGGCGTCTACTCTTCCAATGTTACCTTCGAGGGCGATTAAGTGACGCACTGTTCTCGCGTAACTCGAAAAACGCTCTATATCATAATTTTGCTTCTTCCTCCCAACGTTCCTTAGTGCGACCGTAAAGCTTTCGGTATCAGATAGGGAATATAATGGTCTCCCAAGGAGGATTAATACAGAGAAGGGAACGAAAAGCCTCGGCGATGAAGCTAACGTCTCCAGTAAGGGCGCTGGCACACCAAGCGCGGTTCAGCGAGAAGTTGGTAGGCAGGAAGGCTGGCAGTTTTAGGGGAGCACGGAATGCATTGGAGCGTACCTATATGTTGTGCGCGATCGATCGCGCTGCCCAAACGATCGATCGATCGATCGTTCAAACGCCTAACCTAACCTAATCGATGTTTTTCTTCAACTTTCCCCCTATTTCTGAGTATATCGGGTAGATAAGGGGAGGCAAGGCCTGTTTTTTTTTCATTTTGAAATTTCGGGCTCCGTCAATTTTAGTCAATGGTGAGATGGAGTTAGGTTAGATTAGGTTAGGTTAGGTTAGGTTAGGTTAGGTTAGGTTGGTTAGGTAAGGTTGGGTTGGGTTGGGTTAGGTTGGGTTGGGTTAGGTTAGGTAAGGTTAGGTTAGGTTAGGCGTTTGAACGATCGATCGATCGTTTGCGCAGCGCGATCGATCGCGCAAATCCATCGATCGCGCACAACATATACACCGAACAGCGACAGTTTAGCAGGCAGCTGCCGTCCAGAGCAGCCAGCGCTGGCTGCGGGCGGTGCGACCGATTCCTGCTCTAACTGCTGCTGTGTGCCTTGCCAGACGTGTGATACAGGGCTGCCACTCTTTGGGAACTTTCTCCAGATCTTGGAACTTTGAGAAGGCTCCAGGAATTTTCAGACCAATTTGGGGAATTTTTCCCAGCCAAATATTTAAGAATTACGTAAATAATTAACTGTTACCTGTTACCACATACATTGAGACAAGCATGAAGTTTGTATTTGTATTCTTTATACCTATCAGCGGAATTTTCTCAAGATCTGGGAAAATCTAAAACTCCCATTTGGGGAATTTGAAAAAATGAGTTTCATCGCTGGACAGTGATCAGAGTCCACCAGGACGTTGATCGCAGAGGTTCTGCGGCAGGTGCGCACTGCTGCTCAGTGTTGCCAAATGAAATTTGGACTTTCCTGCAAAATTTCTGCAGAAAAAATAAGTATCTACTTACAAAGAAGGAGGAAAAAGATTATGATCCACCGATTACTTGCTGAATTACAGTTACAATGCAATTTCATCATAATTGACAGACAAGCTGTGCATTCTGTGCAGAGGATACCGTATCGTCTTGTCATAGAAATCAATCAATCAATCCAATTTTGTTGATGGCAACTTTTGGCAGTTTGAAGTTTTTGTAACATTTGCTAGCATATGCCTCTTTAGGCCATATTTTACAGTAAGAATAGCTGATAGCATAGGCAGTTACATTTCGTTTCTAACCTTATTTTTCACGGCGTTCATGCTGCTGAATAACGCTCGACTTCGGCATTCAAATGGAGTAAAATTAGTTTTAAAGCAAATGCTGCCACATCCTAAAATTGGCCTCCTCCGGAACTACAAAAAAGCTAATGATTTGTAAGTAGCGATATCATTAGATTAATTCAGTTACAAGCTACATTTGCTATCAGTAGTTTAATTTTCATTGAAATAAGTATCTATAACAATTTCCACTACGTTTGCACACATAGTGCGACGTATCACTGCTTTAGTATCGGATTTGGTATTTTTGCACAAGTCGTCCAGATGATCACAGAAATTTAATGTTGTATGGCAGCAAATATACACGGCTGACATAACGTCGACTTCAGTTGTCTCATCTTTTTTAACAATGTACATAACTCGTAAAAGAAGTACCGGTACTCCGACATGGACTGGAGAGTTTGTGCTTTTTGTTGAACTTTTGAGGGTACTTCGCTGTATCTTTACTCATTGTGAAGCAAAGGATATACTGAATTATATTATAAGTTTAACCGGCACTAAGAACAAGGATCATAATATAACAGATATGGCATTGCACCTCCAAAATTCTAAATCTAGCATAACAATGCTAAATTGGCTACACTGCAAAGCTGCACCGTCGCACCTGCTGTACTATTTGTGGTGCGTAAAGGCATACTGCCTGCCAGCCAGCCTGCCAGCTCAACTGCTCCTGGTGTGCCAGCGCCCTATAATATAATGACAGAAGCCTCCAAGGCTGACTGCAAAAGAAGTATTATATTGCTCGCTTTAAAACTGCTGCACCCATAATGAAGCTTGATCCAGGCGGTGAGGCTCGCGAGGTTACGGCCGTCGTGTAGCGAACACTATACGGACGTCGGACGACCAAGTACCTAAGTGTTCAAGGTATCGCGCGCTACTACGGGCAGCGAAATGCGGCCCAAAGCATCTCTGAAAGAGACGGAAAGGGGAAAGAAGAAAAGACAGAAGAAAGTGCTTCGTGTGGGTGACGCATTTCTACTTCGCGGCCATCCACACACGGGAAGGGTAGGAGCCCCGCGGAATAAGTCGGCCGCCTCGATCAGATGCCCACCTAACGAAGCAGCAAAAGGAAATATAGAGAATCTAGCCTTCCTAACCTTATAAGCTAAACTACTCAGCAGGGACTGCGGCCAGGTACAACATCCACAGCAGAGAAGTTGCTCGGATCTTTCGGGCCGTGAAGCACAAAATTTCCTGACAGGGATAGGATCCGCCAGAATACGGTATCCTCATTGAGGGGTAAATTGGCTGTTCATAAGTATTGCAATACTATACTGCACATTTCGAAGTTTTTGGCGTTTTAGACAACAAAAAATACACATATTGACTGTAGTCTGTACGCGTAGACGCGGGAATTGACACACAGCAAGTTGTACGTAAGAGAAATGGCAGAAAGGATGGGGGGCTGGATGGCTGTGTAGAGTATTGTGGTTGCACAGAAAAGCAATGGTAGCAAATAAAGTATGCAGGACTATCGCACGGAACATATACTTTATTAGCTTTCTTCTGTCAAGAATCAAGGCAATACCTAGGTATTGTAGTTACCGCACTTTACGCATCAATTGCAGAATATATTTTTGTGGAAAAACTCGCCGCAAATATTCAGCCCCACCAGAAAAAATAGCTGACAGTCTTGTCAGGCGAACAAGGACCAGGACCGTATTACTCCTAGTTTTAAGTAACCTTGGGGCGTTCTTGATACGGTCTCGGGAGGGAACAACATGCATGAGTCACATTTGAATTTATGTTCGTTCTGCTGGCAGGTTACAGATAGAAGGTTTTTTATCTGCCTGACTTGAAACAAATATTGACACTTCGCCTGCAAGACAAGGGTCAACCTGGGATACGATTGAAGACCAATGCGGTGAAATTTGTATTGGTTCCAGCTAGTTGATATTAATCTGCCTAGACTCTTCAAGGTTGGCCTAACGAAGAGTGTAAGTAGAAACCGTACAGTAGAAAGACGACAGAAGGGTCTTCCAAGCCTCTAACTCCTAGCGGCTATAAAATATGTTTGTACGAATGGCACTAGTGAAAAGATCCCGAGGTTGTCACACGCCAGGTATCAGTATCATTTTTTGGTAGAGCAGTTAGAAATTAAGAGACCTTGGAGTTTGCTATGCTAAGCACTTTCACATTTTAATTCGAAGATCAAGCAGGCAGCTGGCATGCACAGTAAATAGAGAAAAGTAGGTTCCCGTAAGTTCCCGAGTGCTGTAACGATGAAAAGTTCTACGACAACGCTCAGGCAGGGATGGCCACTTGAAGTAGCTACTGAACAGAGGCATGGGGCTAGCCAAGGCCTCCTTAAGTACAGGCCTAGGTGTCTACGTCACAAAGTTGGTCCGGTCGGTACAGTCCCACGACAAACCGTTAGACGCAGCCTGAATTTTTTTTAACATGCTCTGTATATTTCAGGCTTATCTGGATAGAAAACTCAAACCATCATAATTTTAGAGATAATTTGTTAGTAGCTCAAAGAAAAATTTCTCTTGAAACGTCCAAAACATGTAGAGTTAGGTACCAATAATGTCAGGCTATGACTATTGATTTGTCCATTGACTGTACGCAATCGGACCATTTTCGAGGAGCAGACCCAAGCCTGTACTCTAGGAGGCTTTCGCCTAGCTGTGTCTCGAAATAGTCCGATCATGGACTGTCTTTGGACAAAGTATTAGACGCAGCCTAATATTTTTCGTAGTGGCTATTGGTCCGGCACTACCGGACCTACAGACGTACAGGCTATTGGTCCGGCAATGCCGGATCAACAGTCTGATGTGGGGTTACAGGCTATTAGTCCGGCACTCAGACTGTAAGTATGTATTAAAATTTTGTTTGAGGCTCCATCCGTCCGTCCATGTATCTCTACGTTACGCTTTTCAATGTTAGTGGAAGCTTCAACTTGCAAGAAACTGTGATTTTCTCTGGAAAATTCAAGGCTCTTGTACACTTACCTTCTCAAGATACAACATGAATAATGTGAAATATCACTGTCTGATGTGAATAGCCAATAACAAATAAATTATCTTTATCGTGTATTTTTACCATTCTGACCAATTCGGATAAAATACTCCTGGACAGTTGCGCTCACTAGTTTTTCTCTAACTTAGCCTGACCTGGCACAACCATTTAACTATATTCAGTGATTGTGTAAAATTAAATTCAAGGTTATTTCTCATTTTCTGGCATTCAAAGCACACATTTTTCTTTTCCCTGCTTCCTCGGGAATAGAGTTGGCTTAGCAATGCGAGGTCCTTTTCTGCTGGGTAGTCCAATAACATTCTGGTCCTAGTATCTCTTGCAAAGTTCCGCATAGCAAGTTCCTTGAAAGTGTTTCAGTCGCCTTTTAAGATCTTCCCATGAATCAAAGGTTTCATTTAAGCTGAATGCCATTTTTACATTGATATTGTCAGTTCAACTTGATCCGCTGGTCCGGTAGTTTAAATTTGGCAGTGCCGGAATAATAGCCTGTGACATTGTGATAATGAAGGGATATCTTTATCATCGGCTATTCCCTTCCTCAGCGAGCCTTGTTCAAACTTATTCCTCAAGCATTTTGAAGTCGGCGATCTCTCTCACGCCATAGAGCGTAAATTTGTCTCTTTTGTTCTTCCAGCATCTCCACGCCAAACAGGATTCTAATTGCAGGTAATCCTCTCACGATTCACCAGTCTCCACCGGCAGCATCGACACTCTTCTCTCTCTCAATACGGGGCAAACATTACAATAAATCTGTTCATCTCCAAAGATGATCTTACTCCTCCTGTATTGGTAGGTTAGCTAGAAGGTGCTCTTGCTCTCCATTTCTTCCCTCCAGCTGCACTCATCACCTCTCCTACATATGCAGAAATCTGCCCTCTTCATAGTTCCAAGGTTATGAGCTGTCCTGCCAATTTATGCAGCACATTCTTTCAATTTTCTGCCCGCGCATCTGGCTGCCTGTTCAGTGCCGGACCAATAGCTTCTGTGCCTACTGGTCCGAAAATGCCTAACCAATAGCCACTACGAATAGTTTGGTGGGTTACTACTGTATATTCCGGATGCTTCTAGATAGAAAAGTTTACATCAACTAATTCAGGGTTACAAATTACGGTAGTTTGAAGTTTCTATCCAGCTAAGCCCGAAATATGCAGAGTAGGTTCCAGATATCAGGTTGCTTCTCATAACTGGTCCAGGGTCTGTGCGTCCCATACTACAGGATCGAGGCCTCGGCTCAGCCAGAACCAATCAGAGGCCACCTAGCTTATCCTGCACCAGTAATGAGCGCGATCGCGATGACGTCACGTTAATTCGTTTACATCAAGCATGTACCTGAAC